>PVJL010003877.1:0-145691 GCA_004026885.1 Lyroderma lyra
GCCTATGTCAGTCCCCGGGCCCTGCCTGCCCTGCCCAAGATCTTATAGTGAACCAGTGCCACTCCTGTGCTCCCTGTCCTTTGCTCTGCGAAATCCATTCCCTGCCACCCCAGGTCAACGGATGGGCCTAGTGACCTTCTGAGGGGATGGGAAGGTCCTTCCCATCCTGGGCTGTAGTACTTGGGAAGATCTAATCCATCCTTCAGGGCTGCCTTCACTGGAATTCCCTCCAAGACAAGGATTTGAGGACAGTCTTTACTTGGGAGGGGTGATAGGAAACACTGGGAGGGGAGGGGAGGCAGCCATGCAGGATGCCATGCCGAGTGGGGTACCACTGAACAAGCTCGGGCTTTACTCCCTTGGGGCTCTGTGGGCAGAGGGGAGCATACCTTCCAGCCATCCCACTGCAGGTGTGAGGGAACCTGGCGTTGTACAGTAGACTCTCTGCTAACCGGAACTCGAGCCACCGGCAAAAAAATTTTGCTGTTGGCTTGAGTTCCGGTTAATGAAGGGTCTCCTTACATTTTTGCGGTATCTACCAATTCCAGTCCCCGTGGGTGTTGGTTAACTGAGAGTCTACTGTATACATCAACTCCCATCAATCACTGCTGCTTCTCCTGGACAGTGTTATTTCCTCAGCAGCTTCGGGCAACCGAATGCCTGGGCCACGCGGGCTTCTGTGACCAAAGGCTCAGGAGAGTGGCAGATGCTGGCCGCTGGAGATTGGGCTGGTGTGTCTCACAGTGGTAAGGGTGAGGGGATATGGTGGGCACCCATTCTTTCTCAAATGTACAACTATGAGAGTCTGCAGTTGTGAATCCTGGTGCTGCCACTTCCTGACCGTGTGGCCTTGGGCAGGTCACCTCACCTCCTGAGGCCTCAGTTTCCTCATCTGTAAAAGGGGACCATAATCTCCATTCCTGTCCGCCCAGAGTCCCGTCCCCAGCAGAGCTGCTTCCCTCACGATTTCCTGGAGAAGAGATGGAGGTGACCTGCAGGAAGCACTTGCCCATAGCCTGTGGATCACCCTACCTGAGCGAGAGAGGGGTCACTCAGCGGACATCTCTGCAGCTGTCAAGGCCGGCGGGAGGCCAGCGCCCGCCTCCCTCCTCCTCTCCTGGCCCCCTCCCCGGGAGCCCACAGAGCAGGGTTTGGGAACTAAAGCTGTAAACAAGGCAGCTGTGGCATCTGTCTTTTTGACAGCACTGCCAGCCAGGTGATGGCTGAGCAGAGGAAGGCCCCGGTTTATGAGGAAATAGGAGAAATTTACTGCTTGCTGCTCCTGGGGGCCAGGAGCTGCGGTGGGGCGGGTGGCTGCGTGACAGCTGGGAATGTGTGGGAAGATGCCCATCACCCGGCCTGTGCTAATAGCAATAACAATAGCAGCAGCAGCAGCAGCTAATATTTATATAGCATTTATTACTTGTCAAACTCTGGTCTAGTGCTTTGCATTTAATCCTCACAGCAACCCATTTTACAGATGAGAAAACTGAAACAGATTAAAGACTTGCCCAAGGTCACAAGATAGTAAGTGGCAGAGCTGAGATCTGAACCCAGGCTGTCTGGTTCCAGAGACGTTTTGCCTTAGACCAGCTGATGGCCTAGCCCCAGGGCCCTCCTGGCTGTTCCAGCCTGGCTTTGAAGGACCTTCCCACCATCACATTCCCAAAAGAATCTAAGGAAGCCTCCTTCCTGGGGAAAGGAAGGAAGACTGACATTTGGAAGTACCTACCAAGTGCCAGGAGTGCCACCCATTAGAAGAACTCACACGTGGTGGCCAGGGGGGTCCTGGGCCCTTCCATTCAATGCTGCTTCTCACTTGTTCAACCAGAGTTTATACTAAGAGGCTGACTGTGTGCTCAGCCCTGTGCTGGGCTTTGGGATGGGGACAGACCTGCCCCAGGAGCTCTCCCTGCAGGTAGAAACAATGTGGCCTTGCAGACAAGGTGCTGTACAATGGTGTGCTCCCAGTAGTTGGAGCCTGGAGCCCCAAAGAGGACCTAACAGTGACACTGGCAGGCAGGACCAGGAAGCCTCTTGGAGGGAAACAGTGCTGGGAGACTAGGGATGTTGCACTTTTAAATCAGGACGTCAGAAGTTCTCACTGAGAAGGTGACACATGAGCAAAGACCTAAAGGCAGTGAGAGAGTGAGGGATGTGGAGACCTGGGAAAGAGCATGCTAGGCAGAGCATATAGCTTGTGCAAAGGCCCTGATATCAGCTTGTACCTGGCAGGTCTGGGGAGCAGGAAGGAGGCCCATGTGGCTGAAGCAGAGAAAACAAGTGGGTGAGGTCGGGGTGGCACAGATCATGTGGGCCCTGTGGACCGTTTGTAAGGAATTGGTCTTTTACACGGACAAGGCCATTGCAGGGTTTGAAAGAGGATTGATGTGATTGATTTATGTCTAATAGGCTCACTCTGACTGCCACCTGGAGAGGCGCTAGGGGCACAGGTAGAGTGGGAGACCAGTTTGGAGGCCAGTGCTGTATCCCAGGTGGGAGATGATGGGTCCTGGAGAGAGGTGGTCACCGTGGAGGTGGTAAGGAGGGGTGAGACTTATACAAGTTGTGCAATGTGGCCCAGCATTTGCTGAAGGATTTGAGGTGAGAGAAAGATGACAGAAGATTAAGGATGACTCCAGCATTCTTGGCCAAGCACTGAGATGGGGAGCAGAGATGGGAGGGTCAGGCTGGGGAATAAAGTCAGGAGTTCAGTTTAGAATGCGGAGAGTGAGATATCTGCAGGCTGTCCTTGTGGCATGTACAGTGCGACCTAGAACCTGGCGTTATGGGAGAGGCTCTGCTGGCCTTACAACTGGGGGAGTTGTCAGCACACTGCTGGGGACTGTCTGGGAGCACGAGGGAGTGAGTGTAGTTAGAGGTTAGAGGACTGAGCCCTGGACACTGGGAGGTCAAGGGGGTGGGGAGAGGCTCTGCCAGGAAGGTGGAGGGTGGGGGTGGGGCACAACTGAACTGGTGTCCTGGAGTGAGGAGAAGGCATCAGGAGTCACCGACACACTCACATGCTGCTGTGGGGCCCATTGAGATGAGGACTGAGAATGCACTGTCGGCCTCAGCAACCTGGAATTTTCTTGCAGAGGTGGGTGCAGAATCTGGATTGGAACTGGTCAGGAAGACAGCATAGGAGAGAAATTGATGACAGCGAGTCAGGATAACTGTTTTGAACAGTTTCATGAGAGGTGCTGTCTCTGGTGAAGTGGGATCAAGACAAGGTTTTTTGTTTGTTTCAATGGGAGAAATTACAGCCTATTACTATGTTGATGGGAAAGATCCAGCAGGGGGAACACTAGGTGCTGGAAGGGAAGGAGCATGGCTGAGTGATGGGCGAGAGGGGACATCCACGTGTGTGTGTGGGGTGACCATGATTCAGGCCCCCAGAGCTTTCTCCCCATCCTGTTCTGTCCGGGACAGTGAGGCCTGAGGGCTCAGAACCAGCGAGTGGCAGAGAACAGCCTTCTGGGAGTTGGCCTGTGCAGGAGGCAGGCATGACCCCAGCCACAGGCATTATGGTTTTCTAATGGTCCTGGGTGCCAACCTCATTTCACAGATGAGGGGACTGCAGTTCACCGATGCTGAGCAACTCACCAGGCCCATAAGAGGCTGAGTGTGGGTGGGGGTGGTTCAAGCTGCTTCCATCTGGCCCCGATACACATGTCCTGTTTCTCAAACTGGGGTCTGTGGTCATCTGGGGACACATTCTTGAAGTCAGACTCCCAGGAACCCAAGAGTTCCATGATGACTCTTAGACTCTGCATTTTCATTCATTGGCCATCCAGAAGTGATAATTACCAATTGCAAAAACACAACTTCTCTACAGCTATGATCATTTGCAACTGAAAGTCAGGGTCATACCTAGGACTTCTACTTCTGTGTTTTCATTCTGAGGTCACATTGTTGGGGGTCTACAAGAATTATTTTCCTTCAAAAGGGGTCTATGGCTAGCTCAAGTTTGTGGAACCCTGGGCTATACCACCACATACTCTCGGAGCTGGAAAGAGGATATTTGAGAGAGTCAGGAGCCCACCCCCGCTGGGCACACCACTTTACCTCCCTGTCCCATCTATCCCGACAAGTAACCCCCCACTCACTCAGCTGGCTCAGCATTCCCCGAGATGAAAGTTGGTGGAGAGCTGAGGTTGAATTTTGGGGACAGACCTAGGAATGGAGGGGACCAGATTGAATTGTTCAGAAATACCCCTAACTGGAAAACAAGGTGACCTGATGGAGGCTGAAAATTCAAGGGGAGGGGCTCCCAGAAACCATGCTGTGGGACTGAAGAACAAGTATGTGATTCCGGATGAGGAGATCCCGCCATGTGACTTCAGGGAATGCTGGACAAAACAGGGGTGATGGAGCCTGGCCTCAGGAGCAGGACTTGAGGTACCCTCAGAAATGGTGCATGTTTCAGGGAGGTGATGGGGAGAATGGCTCAACCAAAGGTGGAGTCAGGAAAGAAAGGGTGTGGCCAGGAAGTACACTGTGGCGCTTTCTCCCCATCTGAGCTAACCTGGGCCCCTTTTTGTGCACGTGCGTGTGTGTGTGTGCATGCGCACGTGTGTACGCGTGTGTGTGTGTGTGTGTGCGCGCCTGCGTGTGTGCATGCGCATGTGTGTGTGCGTGTGTGTGTGTGTGTGTGTGTGTGCACGTGCACACGTGAGACAGCACATGCCAGGTCACAGACAGGATGGAGAGGCCTTGGGCTGGGGTGCTAGCCTTTGGGGGAGGAGAGTTAGCTAGTGGAGGAGTGTTGGGTGGAGGAGAGGAAAGCAGACTTATAGAGGATTGCTAAAGATGAGGTATGATGTTGTGTGTTTTGTATCTGTGCCTCCCTGAATCCTGCCAGTGGCTCACCAAGCTAAGTAATATTATTTTGAATTTACATCTGAGGGAATGAGGCTCTAGTTACTTGGCCTGGGTCTCAGAGCTGGTCCCTGGCAGAGTCAGGAGTTGGGGCCAGCTGTGTTTGCTTGGTCTGCTACACCAGACAACTCTCTCTGGGGCGATCCTGGGACACTCTTATCCCCCTACTCCTAAAGTTTGCCCAAGGAACAAAAGCTGGCATGTGTGTTTGCATATTTGTATGGAAACGCAAGTTTATGTGTGTGCAGGCATGTGTGGTGTGGATGTATACCTATGGTGGGTGACATGTGAATGCAGACACTGCTGGTACCCCTAGGTCCCCTCAGCGCTCACCATTCCTGCCTTTGCCCACAGAGTCAATGCCCCTGAAGCCCTAACCTAAGACAGGCAGGAGCTGGGGCCTTTATCCCCTCAATGGGACAGCCCTGAGGCTGTCTGGAGTCTGGAGGTACCCAGCAGGGTGGAGCCCCACTCCAGGTACTGGCCGCTGTCCCTTCTCCATCTCACTTCCCCAGCCCTACTAGTGCATTAGGCCATCAGCTCCCAAGGAAACATTCAGATCCTTGTTGGGGCTTCTCACACCAACAGTGAGTGAATCTGAATGACCATGTGCTCGTATGAATGTCGTGCTGATTGAGAAGCTGTATATATTACCATGTATGTGTTTATATGTACATTTGTGTTTACGTGTTTGAACTTGGATATGTACAGACGTGTACAAATGCATACAGGGTTGTGTGCCTGCTACTCTATACAAGCAGTAGATGTGCAAATATGTGGAAGCATGTCTGGTTGATTTTGTAGTCTACGTGAGCTGCTTCTGTGTGTGTGTGTGTGTAACTCAGGAGGATTGTGCTGGGCGGGTGAGTTGTGGAGAGGTGAGGGGGAGTCAAGGAGGAGCTCTGATTATTTCAACCTTGAAAACTCATTTCAATTACAATTTACAACCTGCAGACAAAGGCTGCAGTCACCGTAGTAACCACAGCTGCCGAGTTTTGACGGAGAAAATCCTTTCCCAATGGTTCCCTGGCTGGCTGTCACCCGTCACCCGTGGCTGAGCCAAACACATCTCTGGCTCACTGTGCCCCAGGACACAATTAGGACATCTTCAAACTGTTGCTGCTGTCATTGCTGCTGTGTGTCTGGAATTTATCTTTTTCACTAACTCAGAAATGTGTGTCTTGCTTCCTCCCTGCCTAGGCCTGGGGGCTCCACCCACCCATGAGGGGATTTTCTGACCCCCTTTCCCTCCATGGCCACCTACCTCCTCTAGCCCTGCAGACGAGGATCCTTAACTCCTGTTTAGGCCTGGCCTGACATTGGCACAGGGCCTGGGCCCCAGTGAAGAGGGAGAAGGAGGAAGGTCAGGGGCTGGATGGAGGGAGAAGAAGGGGAGGGACAGTTCAGGATGGTTTGGAGCCAGAGAGAGAGAGAGAGATCCGGGTTCAAATCCCAGCCCTGCCACTCACCAGCCAGCCTACTCCCTGGGTATGCATGAATACCTATTAGGTGCTAGGATTCCTGAGAGACTCTGGGTATGTTACCCTACCACCTGCAGACCTGGGGAGCCCACAGGACCCCAGAGCCCTTCCCACAGGAGCCTCCCCAGGAAAAGGCGGGGTTCCCTGGTGTGAGGGGACTCCTGGGGGGTCGTCCCCGCTTCAATGTTGGCACAGGCAGCTTTGTGACTCCAGTGAGAGCACTTGGTCCAGGACCTGAATGGCCCAGGAATGGATGCTGCAGCCAGACCTGCTGAGGGGGGGCCCTGGGGACACAGGGCAAGGGGAGAGGCTGAGGGCACTTCAGCTGGGGAGGTGCAGCCAGAGCCCATCAGCCTGGGTGTGTCCTTGGCCTTGTGGGAGAGTTGCCTCCTCTCTGCAGTGGCTACAGCCTCCTCCCACTCCGTCCTGGTTAATAATTCAGTTTCTCGTACATGTGAACCGAGAGTGTGATGGGAACTGCAGGGCAGCTGAGTTTTTCCTTCTCGAGGCTGCAGGCGGCAGGACCTCGGGGCTGGGGGGAATGAACTTGGGGTCCAGGGCAGGGGTTTTCCAGGCCACCCTACCCCAGCCCCCTCTGTCGCCCTCTGGGGACAGTATTGTCCTTTGCATTTCTCTCCCAACTCTTAGAACCTTGTGATCAGAGGTATCATACAGACAGAGGGCAGGCTGGAGAAGCTGGAGAATTTGCTTTTCCCATCCATCCTGTCTCTGTTTGTGCCTTGGCCTAGAAATAGCTTTGTCTGTTAGCTATTGGCCCAGAGCTCCGAGGCAGAGTGGGGCTTACTTGTCCTTGTACCCTTGTGTTTAACAAACTTTTGCAGCACTTGGCAAGCACCAGGCCTCTCTTAAGGGCCTGTTGTGAATATTAACCCATTAGTCCTCATAGGGTCCTGATCCTGACCCTGTTAAGTAAGTACCATCATTATCCTCATTTTGCAGATGAAGAAATTGAAGACTGACAGATGAAGTGAATGGTCCAAGGTCGCACAGCTGGAGTGTCATTGGTGGAGCTGGGGTGTCAGCCCAGAGAGCCTTGTGCAAATGCACTGCAGGGCTAACAGTTAGGGAGGGGCTTAGCTGGCCATGGAGAAACCCAGGGCACCAGCCTTGGAGCCTACTCCATCCTCAGCCCGAAGGCCACACCATAGAGCTGTGGGCTCTGTCTGGACCAAACCCTGCCCCCAGAGCCAATGGAACATCTGTCCCCGAACTGTCCAATCTGAGTAATGGTGACCCTTGATCTCTGATCCCAAGGTTGGGGAAACTGGAGCCCGGGTCAGCCCTGGGTCACAGGGGTTTGGTGGCCAAGGCAGGGATATGGGACATGCCACCAGCTCTGTGAGAGCCCTGGGCAGGCAGGGCACAGTGAGAGCAGTGGGCTCTCCCCTTCACCCTCAGGGCTGTCCCCCAGGCGCCTCCATAAGCCCATCTCCTGGGGTAATGGGGCAAGCAGGGGCTAGGAGCCAGGAGACCAGGGTGCATTCAGATGGGCTGTGCCACCTTTCTGGGCCTTGGGACTGTTCTGGTCCCCATCGCACTGTCTGCAAGGATGCTGGGCCTCAGGGGTGCCCCCACTCTGGGCATTTCATTGCAGACCGCGAGCGCATTGGGCAGGACTCAGCGTATGAGCAGGAGGGAAAGGTGCAGTTCGTGATTGACGCTGTGTATGCCATGGGCCACGCACTGCACGCTATGCACCGAGACCTGTGTCCGGGCCGCGTGGGGCTCTGCCCGCGCATGGACCCCGTGGACGGCACCCAGTTGCTCAAGTACATCCGCAGTGTCAACTTCTCAGGTGGGGGCGCAGTGCCCGGCACTCCCCAACCTCGGTGTCCTGGGCCATGTGGCGGGGGGCGGGGTCCTGGGCTCTGTGGGGGAGGAGGGATTGAGGGGTCTCTTCAGATGTTTCCAAGGGGTGAAATCTCCCCAGATGTTCTATGCAGGGGCTTACCCAGAGGTGTCTTTGCCCTGGGCTCATAACCCTCCCAGCCTTTGGGTAAAGGCTCAGCAAAGAAACTGTGTGACACCCACTGGCCCCCACAGGCATTGCAGGGAACCCCGTGACCTTCAATGAGAATGGAGATGCACCCGGGCGCTATGACATCTACCAGTATCAGATGCGCAACAGCTCTGCTGAATACAAGGTCATCGGCTCCTGGACGGACCACCTGCACCTCAGAGTAAGCGCCTGGCAGTCAGGGAGGGTCCCCAGGGCACGGAGAGAGTCACCCACCCCAACCTGCAGGAGGGAGGACTGAGGAAAGGCAGCCCCTCAGTAGCCTGAGCCCCAGTATTGCTGATGCCAAGTTGGAGTTTCCTTCCATGCCCCCTCCCAGCCCTCAGAGGGCCCTGAGACCCCCACCCTGAAACGGGAGGACAGGGCAGCTGGACTCTGCCCTGTCCCTTTCCTTTGGCCTGGGGCCACTCCCAGAGCAAAAAGCTCTGGGTAGACATTCACACCAGAGTGAAGTGGCTCAGGGCTTGGTGGGTGTGGGGCAGGAAGGTGAGGAGGAGAGGGCTGTGTTTGAATAGCAGATGACTTAAGGCAAAGGGCTCAGTCAGATGTGGAGCAGGGAGCTGCACCATTAAGTCACACCGGAAGGCCGTCATTTTTCTGGGTGTTACGGGAAAGTGGGGAGGAACTTTTCCTGGGCCCTCCTAGCCACACTTTCCCAGCTCACAGTTGTCCCAGGGACGTACATGGTGGCTTTCCCTCTCTGGCCCTCAGTGTCCTCAGTGCCATGAAATAGAGCAGTGTTTTTAGAGAGAAAGCACCCGTGGTTCATTCCCCGGGGAAAAGCCTACGGAATGGTCCGGGGAAAAGCCTACGGAATGGTCCCTACCTTGCAAGGCGAAGGGTGAGCTATGCTCAGGTGTGACATCTAGATGGACCAGAGAGGCTCCAGAGGCCCAGGTCCACGTCTGGCCTCAGCTGTCCTTATTCCCGATCCTCAGAGAGCTACATGATGTCCCTGCTGTCCCCTCTTGTAATAATCTTTTCTAGTGATGAGCCCCTGGGGCTCTTCAAAGCATTTTCTGCTATGATCTCATTTAGCCCAATAATCTTCTAAGTCAGAGGAAAGATCTCAGGAAACCCAGCCTGAGGGGCATTCCAGAGGCCACACAGCACTGTGGGGACACAGCCCATTCCCATGGGGATGGGTTGGATGCTCCTTAGGCTGCTGAGTGGAGACAGGCAGACAGACGGACAGAACAGGGCAGAGGGAGCACTCAACAAATTGGGACTACACCCCAAATGGAGCCGTCTCATTTTGGTGCTATGGGTGGAGCAGTGACAGCTGATCCTTTCTGAGCACCTGCTGTGTAGACCTACTGTCCTGAGCATGTGACCTTGCTGTGAGGACGACAGACCTGTGAGACAGGCAGGCACTGTTGTACCCCGTGCTACTGATGTGGTAAGTAAAGGCAGGGAGTAGGGGCGTGGGGGTTGCTGTGGACTCCTCCCCTGAAGGCCTCCTCCTCAGTAATACAAGGCCCCTCCCCCAGCACGGAGTTGGGGGGCAGAAGGAGATGAAGGCCTGGACCTCAACGACAGCATCTTCCCCGCTTCCTCCTTGAGTGCTCAGTTTGGGCTGTGCTGTGGGGGCCGAGGAAAAGGCCTCCCTCTGCTGCCCACAGTCTTCTTCCAGGGTCCGAGGAGGCCTGTCATGGCCCGTGCCCAGACCTCACGGCTTCTCTTACAGATTCCACAGGGATCCACTGGCCCCCGTCTCAGGGTTAGAGAGGCAGCAGGGGGGCACACACAGAGCCCCTTCCCTCGTGGGGCTTCCCTGGTGAAAGAAAAGAATTTGCGTTATGACTTCTAAGGGGAAGCCACCCTGAGTAACAAAGGGCAAAGTGGCTTCGTGTCTGCCGTCACTGGATCAGATGGAAAGCAAAGGCTCAGGGAGGTGGCGTTTGCTTGAGGGCACACAGCCAGCTAGCAGCAGCACCACAACTGCTCTTTCCATTGGAGCTAGAGTTTTCCAGAACACCCACCCTCACCCTGTGTGCTCTGGGGAAAGGTCCTTCCCCTGCAGCCTCACGGCTCCGGTACACAGGGAGTGTCCTGCCTCTTGGTTCCAAAGGACAGTGGCACTGGTCATTGCTGTGCTCTGGCTGCTGGGGGAGCACACAATCTTGTCATGCCCAGAGCCACAGGACAAGCTTCTTCCACAAGGCTGTACCCCACTTACCATAAGGCTGTCTTTGGATTCCCCACCCCACCCCGCCCCACTCTGAACCTAGGCTCTGACCCCCTCCTCTCGGCCCTGGGGCCCCCGGGAGTGAGCACCCAGCACATATGTGGCAGCAGACCAGGCCGGCCCACTGCTCTCTAAGCTGAAGCTCTTTCTAAGGGTCACTTCATGTAGGACAGATGCTTTGAATACGGCTCTCAAGGGTGGTCAGTCAGCTCCCTTTGCCCAGTGCATGGAGCTCTCTGGGGGCCTCTTGCTAACTTTCCAGAATTTTCTAACACATTCATGGTGAGTGCCCCCACCCCTGTGGCTCCTTTGCTCACAGTGATTGTGTCTTCAGAGACACAGAACAGTGACTAGCACTCGTTTAGAGCAAGATGTGCAGAAACACGAACCCCTGGGCACACACTGAGTGTCCCCTGATTAAACCTTAGTTCATTGCTCTCTGCGGACCCCAGCTCCCTGTGCCTCCCGGAGGAGCCCCTGCGGGTGGAGCCAGGGGCGGTGCTTCTCCCTCCGGTGTGCACCCGAATCACCTGCGGGTATTGTTAAAACGGATTGAGTCAGGAGGTCTGGGCTGGGCCCGGGCCACAATATTGTTTTCCAGCCAGCTCCTGGGCATTGCTGATGCTGCTGGTCTGGGGCCCACCCGTACGCAGCAGGGCCTTGAGGGGCTGGGCGTCAGGGTTCCTGAGCACTCTGTGCTCTGCTGTGTGTCTGGCCTGTCCCCGCTGCTCTCTGAGCTCAGGCATCCCCACATAAACCTTGAGAGTTTCGGACTTGATCAGGATTCCCCACAGGTCAGCCATATCGGAATCATGCATGGGAGCTTGTGTGGATCCAGCGATTGGATCCAGCAGGTCTGTGGGGCCCCGGCAGCTGGATTTTTAGCCAAGGAACTGGGTGATCGAGATGTGGGGCTGCGGGGTGCCAGGCAGCGTGGCATTCCAGGGCACGGGGGGCACATCCTGAGACCCACTTCTCTGTGCTGTCATTGCCAGATAGAGCGGATGCACTGGCCGGGGAGTGGGCAGCAGCCGCCCCGCTCCATCTGCAGCCTGCCCTGCCAGCCGGGTGAGCGGAAGAAGACAGTGAAGGGCATGCCCTGCTGCTGGCACTGCGAGCCCTGCACCGGGTATCAGTACCAGGTGGACCGCTACACCTGCAAGACGTGTCCCTATGACATGCGGCCCACAGAGAACCGCACCGGCTGCCGGCCCATCCCCATCATCAAGCTCGAGTGGGACTCGCCCTGGGCCGTGTTGCCCCTCTTCCTGGCCGTGGTGGGCATCGCCGCCACGCTGTTCGTGGTCGTCACCTTCGTGCGCTACAACGACACGCCCATTGTCAAGGCCTCGGGCCGCGAGCTGAGCTATGTGCTGCTGGCGGGCATCTTCCTGTGCTATACCACCACCTTCCTCATGATCGCGGAGCCCGACCTGGGCACCTGCTCCCTGCGCAGAATCTTCCTGGGACTGGGCATGAGCATCAGCTACGCGGCCCTGCTCACCAAGACCAACCGCATCTACCGCATCTTCGAGCAGGGCAAGCGGTCGGTCAGCGCCCCGCGCTTCATCAGCCCGGCCTCCCAGCTGGCCATCACCTTCAGCCTCATCTCACTGCAGCTGCTGGGCATCTGTGTGTGGTTTGTGGTGGACCCCTCCCACTCAGTGGTGGACTTCCAGGACCAGCGGACGCTCGACCCCCGCTTCGCCAGGGGCGTGCTCAAGTGTGACATCTCGGACCTGTCGCTCATCTGCCTGCTGGGCTACAGCATGCTGCTCATGGTCACGTGCACCGTGTACGCCATCAAGACGCGCAGCGTGCCAGAGACCTTCAACGAGGCCAAGCCCATCGGCTTCACCATGTACACCACCTGCATTGTCTGGCTCGCCTTCATCCCCATCTTCTTTGGCACCTCGCAGTCCGCAGACAAGGTGAGTGTGGGGGCTGGGCGGGCGGTGAGGGGGGTGAGGGCTGAGAGCTGAGAGCAGCCTCCAGGGGCGGGCTGGCCTCCCTCCCTGCTCCAGGGGTGCCTTTTTCCTCTCCAGGCTCTGGGTCTTCTCTGCTCTTCTCCCTTCATTTTGCTCTTTCTGGCTCCTCCCTTTTCGCTCTTTTTCTCATCTCTCTCCTTTCTTCTTCTCCCCCGCTTCTAGCCTCCTCCTCTCTTTCTCCATCTCTCCATCCCTGCCTCTCTCACCCTCTCTCTTTCTCCTCCTGTCTCTTCATCCCCCGCCCCTTCTCTCTTTTATCAGCCTGGGAGGCTGCATTCTCTTTCATTCTTCATTCTTTTCTGGACTTTCCTTTCCCTTACCTCTCTCTCTATTCACCCCCATCTTCCTTTCTGTCCCTTCCTCCCTTCCTCTTCCTCGTCTGGCCCTCTCCCTGCCCTTACAGGGTCTGCATGGGTCCTTGAGGTGGGAGATGTATTAGGCACTCTCTCCCTCTCTCTCTAGCCCCAAGCCCCCCTAAAACCCAGGAGCCTGGGGCCTGGCAGTTCAGCTGAGGGGCCTTCCCACTGCCTGCTGAAGCTGCAGAGAGGCTGCGCTGCCAGCCCTGTCAGGCTGTCCTGGACACACCCAGGGGCCCTGTGGACTCTGCCCATGACCCAGCACAGCACTGTCTGGGTTCTGGGGGATTATCTTGAAGAATTGGGAGCCCCTGAAGCAGAGGCCAGAGGCAGGACCATGGCGATCCAGGAACCCAGCTCCTGGTCTGAGCTCCGTGTCTACCTGTGGGACCCTGGGCCAGCCAGATGGCCTCTCTGCCTACAGGTGGTGTAACCAAGCATCACAGAACATGAGGAGTGTAAAGGCCATTTACCCACTGTGTGGAGGCTGGGGCTGAGGAGGGTGGTGGGGAAGAGGTTAGAGAGATGACAGACCAGATGTCGTAGGGCCCCGTGCCTGTGGGAAGGATGTTGGCTCTTACTGCGAGTGAAAAGGGAGTCACTGTGGGGTTCTGAGCAGAGGGAGGTGTTGGTGTGGGTTTCAAAGGGTCCTCCTGGCTGCTGGGAGGGGTGCCTGAGGAGGGTGGGTGGGATCAGGGGCCAGGACGGAGGTTACTGAATAATCCCCACAGGAAGCTGCTGGCAGCAGGGGTGCTGAGCCATGGGGTGTCTGGATGTGTCTGGCGGTGGGACTGGTGCATTTCTGATGGATTGCACGTGGGCTGAGAGATGCAGGCGAGTCAAGGGTGTCTCAGTGGTTTTTGGTGTGAGGATGGGAAAGAAGTGTTGGGCCCTGGCGTGGGGAAGATGAGAGAGGAGCCATGTAGGGTGCAGATCAGGAGGTCCTTCGGACATGCTAAGTTTGGGATGCCTGTTTAATGTCCAAGTGCAGTTGTCGAGTCAATGGTTAAACATATAAGTCTGGAGTTCAGGTGCGAGGCCCAGGGTGGAGACAGACGTAACAGGGAGAGTTGTCAGCCTGTGGAAGGCATTTAAAGCCATGGGTATGTGCTCCTAGGAATGTTTGGCTTTCAGGAGGCTGACACCAAAGCCATGGTGGATGGGTGCTTGTCACATGCCAGACACTCATAGCTAGCAGGTCTCATAACAGCAGACGAGGGTAGAGATCACCATCCTAATTTATAGATGAGGACATGGAGGCACAGAGAGGCCAAGTGACTTGTCTAAGGTCACACAGCCAGTGGGTAGCATGACTAGACATGACCTTGGTCTATCTAACTCAAGAGTCCTCAGCTGAGCCCACACTGCCCTGTGCAGCTCTGGGACTCCTCCCCTTCCCTGGGGCTTCCTTGGCAGGTACCCATGTCTTCTCCAACAGCTCCAAAAGGACAGGAGCTGTGCCCTCCACTCTGAATGTCTCAGACCAAGCCCAGGGAGGCCTGTGGCTGGTATTCCAGTTGTGGCCCTGTGGGCTGGGGGTTCCAAGAAGCAGACCTTGGGGGTGGCAGTGTATGTCCTGAGGTCCAGGCCTGGCTCCAGGCCAGCAAAGCAGCCATCAGGCCCAGCTCTTACTGAGAGCCAGGTCCCCAGCCCCTGGGAAGCCTGTGGGAGGCCCTTTCTGCTGAGGGCAGGTGCAAGCAGAGCCCCCTACACCCTGAAGTGCCCAGGGGGCCCATGAAGCCAGCAAGGGAGCCTGCCCTGTACTCTGGGAAGCTGGCAGCTTGAGAAATTCCCCCCAGTAATACCAGGAGTCTCCTTCCCATGCCTCTGCCTCCTTGGAGAGAAGAGGTACCCAGCTGGGAGGCCAACAGTGCGGTGGTGAAGCCCCTGGCTCTGCCTTCCATAATTTCCTCAGGCTGCCTGCCTGCACTCCAATCTCTAGTGGGGTCCCTGCCTTCCCAGCGTATCAGACCCTCCTACCTCCAGACCTTGGGGCCCAGGCCTCCCAACTCCACCAAAATCTCTCCAGGTTACCACACCTGCCTCTGATTCTTCCTTTTTAGGGGGCTCTCCTTGGCACTGATTAGGAAAAGGAGACTCTGAGACAATCTCTTCTGAGGCCCAGAGAGGAGCAGGTCCCAGGTCACACAGCAGGCTGGCTTCACACCCATGTGTGGCCATAAGGCCCGGCTCTACCCCTGATGGCGTGGAACATGGGACGTGATTCCTCCTCTGGGCTTCTGCGTAAGGAAGGCGTAGAGGAGATGAGCCCTGAGTTCCCTCCGGTTTCAGACCTCCAGGCTTCTTAGAGGCTCAGCACCCCTGGGGCTATTCTGTGCTATGTCACATCAGAACTGCAAATGCCCCAGTGGAAGCCTGGCTGTTGTGTGTGTGAGTGTGTGCACGCGCATGCGTGTGTGTGCATGTCCCTGCATGTGTAGGTGGAGTAGAGCAGGGCTGTTGTGGGGAGTTGTGGTATGGGTACAGAAGTGTGTGTTTATAGATGTGTGTGTGTGTGCCTTTGTGCATGTTCTGTGGTAGATGGGTGGTGTGTGTCTATGTGTGTGCATGTGGGCGTGTGAATGCACATTGAGCAAGGGTGGGCAGGTGTGTGTGCCAAGGGTTTCATGGCTAACTGGTGTGTGTATGGCTGTGCAGATTAGGTGTGTGTGCCTAGCAGTGTATGTGCAGATATGTGAGTGCAATTGTGTGTGGATTGTGTGTGAATGCATCTGTATGTGTGTACCCAGGTGCACGGGGGTGTGTGTGAGCCACATGTGCCTGAGTCTGGTGGGAGTGTGCAGTTATGAGCTCAGGTGTGCGTGAATGCAGATACGCGTGTGTACAGGTGTGTGCTGCGGGTATGTGTGTGTGCAGAAGTTCTGGCAGGTGTGTTTGACAATCCCCCGGGGTGTAGGTGCTGGCGCCAGGTGCAGCTGTCTGTGCTGCTCTGCTGAGCATGCGGTGGGATTTCCCAGCATCAGCCTGGATTTCCAGGGCTTATCCCTGCAGCCGGCGGCTTTACCCTGAGCCGCCCAGCGCGGGGCTTCTGCACTGCGTGGGGTTCCTGCTCAGCTGGGCTTGGGCAGCACGTGGCCGCAGAAGCCGGCTGGGTTGTGAAGTTCATTTGTCTGGGAGGATCTCAGGACCCACAGAGTCAGTTTGGGCAGAAACACAGGGCAGGCAGAACTCCTCAGAGGCCCCCACCAGTGCCCCTTGCACCCTGTACCCACCAGGCCTTGCCCCCAAACAGGAAATCTATGACCCACTGACACAGCAGCTCCTCCGTGCCCTCTGCTCCACCCCAAGGTGACCTCTGTCTTCCCCTGTCAGACCCAGCCCTGACAATGTCCTTCCCTCTGGAGAGCACTGACTTGTGAGGCTTCATGTAGGATTCCTTACAGAGGATGGTGTGTAGCAAGCTTGTCCAACCCGCAGCCTGTGGGCGGCCCAGGACGGCTTTGAATGCAGCCCAACACAGATTCGAAAACTTTCTTAAAACATCACGAAAATTTTGCAAAGACCTTTTTTTTGTTTTTTTAGCTCATCAGCTATCATCAGTGTTAGTGTGTTTTATGTGTGGCCCAAGACAGTTCTTCTCCTTCCAGTGTGGCCCAGGGAAGCCGATAGGTTGGACGCCGCTGGGTATAGCGAGGGCCTGACCAAAGAAGGGAGCAGGCATGGCAGCAGGTGTCTCCAGGTTGGGACGTGGCTGGATGGGAGAGAAGACGAACTCACATCCCGAAGGTGGCCCCTCATTCTGCCTGTTTCTAAGACCTGCACCCAGGGCCCTATCTCTGTAGAAGTGCCTGATGGGTTTGAGAGGTTCTAGAGGACCACTGCTTCTCTGGTGGGGTTGACATGTGCCATGCTGACAATGTGCACCTTCACGCAGGGACTCGAGAGCAGTGCCCGAGCCAGTGGTGGGGGTGAGAATTCCAGACCCTGGGGCAAGAATGGGACTGGGGTACATGGCCCCACTTCTGCTCTACTCAGGACAGGGCTCCCCCCACCCCTAGCCTTGGGATGGCTAGAGGATAGCCGCCTTCCCCAACTTGCATGTGGCTTCAGTCTGTGCTTGGGTAATAGTATTGTGGTTTGGGTGAAATAGGTGCTATCATCCCATTGCACAGATGAGGAAAACCGAGGACCAGAGAGAGGGTCACACAGCTCTCTCTTCTCAGACCCCAGAGCTTCTCCTACTCCCAAAGGTAGGAAATTTGAGGAAGGGTGGCTGGAATGAAGGCCTTCATATCCAGGTCATGAGATCTTTATGGAGAGGGGCAGGAGATGGGGAGGACCATATGAACAAAGACCTATCCCTACTCCCTCGCCCCCATGAGGCTACCAGATGAAGCTGGGGACCTGGGACCTCAGGAAGCAAGTCTAGACCCATGTCCCCCACTGCTGGGCTGGGTGCAAGAAATGAAGGGTGTCATGGGGTTTTGGATAGAGCTGAGGCCAGGGACAGCTTTCTCAGGAGGTGGTGCATCAGCCTGGCCCCTAGGGAGGGGACACAGGCCCAGAAACAGCAGATTTAGGGGCACAGCCTCATGCTTCCCCATGCCCAGACCTGGGGGCCACAGCCTGAGCCTCCCTTGGCCCCACCCTGGCTGGGGGCAGTCAGAGGGGTCACTGAGCCCTGAGGGACTGGGAGGGAGGGAGAATCCCACAAGGGAATCCCACGTGGGGACAGTGGGAATCACCAGGCACTGCTTGGAAGGCCCCACTATTGGAGAATGGATTATCCGACACCCAGATTAATGGACTTTCATTTTGCTAAACATCTGTCACCGTTAGTGCTGGTGAGCGAGCATGAAATGAGCTTCGACTGTGCCGTCAGTGCCGTATCATGAGGCGCGTTGTGGCTCCCATGCCAATCGCCCACTCTACCCAGTGTGGCGTGTGGGGGCAGCCCCCGAGTGGGGGGCCTGGGTGAGGGGCCGCGGCACGGCCACTGGGAGTTACTCAAGGCCTCACTCCCAGCCCCCTGCTGTTCCTGAGGGGGGTCAGCTGTGGTCCGGTCGGGGCCCCTCGTCAGGGGTGCCTTCTCCAAACAGCAGGTAACAGTGGGAAACACTGCTGTGTTCTTTCCTTGCGCCAGACGTGGTTTCACACGCTTTCCCCATTTGTCACTCTTTCCATCCTCATCATGGCCCTGTGAGGTAAGTACAGCACTGTAATTATCATGCCCAGATAGGTGAGAAACTGAGTCACAATGATGGGACTTGTCCAAGGTCACAGAGGTAGAAGTGGTGGGGTCAAGATTGGAACCCAGGGATTCTGGTCTAAAGTCCCAGCTCTATACAACTCCCTTCTGCCCAAAGCCAATGGGACACAGGACTGTCCCTGCTGTGTCTGCCTCTGGGGTAAGCACGGGAGCCAGGGTCCATGGGGCCAGGGTCCACGGGGCCAGGGTCCATGGGGCCACGGTGGAGCCTGCCCTAACGCCTTCCCTGGCCCGTCTTCAGCTGTACATCCAGACGACAACGCTGACGGTCTCGGTGAGTCTGAGCGCCTCGGTGTCCTTGGGGATGCTCTACATGCCCAAGGTCTACATCATCCTCTTCCACCCGGAGCAGAACGTGCCCAAGCGTAAGCGCAGCCTCAAAGCTGTTGTCACCGCCGCCACCATGTCCAACAAGTTCACGCAAAAGGGCAACTTCCGGCCCAACGGCGAGGCCAAGTCCGAGCTCTGCGAGAACCTTGAGGGCCCGGGTGAGTGCCTGCCCCCTGCCCCTCTCCACCTGGGTCCACCCTGGCCCCACCTGTTCCTGAAGAGGGCTAGCCCCTCATCCTCACCCCTAGCCAGGCTCTGTTGGGGCACTGGGAGAACGTACACAAACACACACACCCTCCAGGCTGCAGGGGAGCAGCTGCCCACCCAGAGGGAGCTCTGGGAGAACTTTGAAGCTGCGGGTTAGGGCCCCCCTGCCCGGCTTGCCAGTCCTCCAGGTCCCACCCCTATGTCCGCCCTAGTCACAGCCTTCCAGGATTACTGCCCCAACCAGGGGGAAGGCTGCAGAAGGTCATGCACCATGTGAGAGCCCAGGACTTCTCTGCCCTGGCGTCCACATCTGGGCCTATGACCTTTCAAACCCTCTTGGAGAAGTGGAAGTCTAGAGGGCCCCTGCTCTCTGTTCTTTTGTTAAGTTGGGAGCCTGGCCCAGCCACCCCCAGTGGGGCCCTAGAGATGGGGACTCAGGACATGGGCCCCCCGTGAGTAAGTGAGGGGTTGGGTAGGGTGGAGGACCTCCAGAGGCTGCAGTTCTCAGGTAGCAGGGTGGCCCTGCTGGGGTTGTCCAAAGACACGTCAGCTGTAGAGGGCCATGCTTTGAAATGGACTGGGGAGAGAAGGAGGCAGGGAACTTGGCATCCGAGGGGACAGGTCCCTCAGGCTGGTTCAGGCATTGGAGGGAGCAGGGCCACCATCTTTGTCAATGTTCCTGGTTCCCTGTAGCCAGCCCTCTGCATGAGGAGAAGAGATGGACCAGAGAGAGAGGCAGGGCAGCTTAGGCCTCGGGCAGCAGTGATAGTGGTGACCATTTCTTGAACCCAGACTCTGTGCCACACCTACCCGGTTCCAGTTTTCATCCTTACAACAACCTTGAAAGGCAGGTGTTTTTGTCATGTACCTGAGACGGAGGAGGAAAAGGAGACCCAGAAAGGTGAGGGATATACCCAGGTCACCCAGCCAGCGGGTGGCAGGGCCAGACCTGACCTCCCACTATTCCCACTGCCCTCTATGTCATTGGACAGACTGTGGCCTCTGCCCTGGGATGAGCCACAGAGCTTCTGCCTGTAGGGTACGGGGGGCCTCTGTGGGCCCCACTTCCAGCTGCTCCAGGGTGGGGAAGGTCAAGGGGTCACTATGGTCACCCTGCCGCATTGCAGACCCTGGCTCCCTCCCTGGGCACCATGTACGTGACCACATAGCTTAAATGGCAGCTCCTCCTGTCTCCCCACTCTCAGAAAGTCTTGGGGGACATCAGATTCCAGTGGAACCTAGAAGTGAGCACACTGCTTGCTCTCTCTAGTATTGGGGGAAAGGCCAGAGGTGTAGATGGCAGCAGGAGGGACATGAGATGGATTGCAGGAAGGCCCAGAGAGGAGCCCTTGTTATCCACAGGAGATCGGGGGAAACGGGAGATTTTCCCTCTCGGTGTGTTTGGGCAGTACCTCTTAGAGGGCCCCCGCCTCAGGGCTCTGGGTGAAGCACGGTTCCCATCACTCAGCACGGGTCCCACGTGTTGAGAGAGTATCCAGTGTGCAAAGGACAGTCCCTTCCTACATCCCAACAGGATTCTTCACTTGAGTGAACTTCATAGCCGTCCTGTGGGACCCGGGTAGGGCTGGCGGTTTGATCTCCAGCTGAGGCCCTGAGAGGGTGAGTGGCTCTCCTGAGCTTACACAGCAAGGTGGTAGCTGGCTGGCCCCACACGGCGTCTTTCCCTTGGCCCTGACTTCACATGCCTCTCTGTCCCCAGTCCCTGCTGAGCAGTATACCTGGCTTCGGAAGTGCCCCCTCTGATTGATACCGCTGATGCCCTGATGGCTGTGTTAGCATGACTAAATGACCTCTGGTTTTCTCCAGTCCTGCTCCTCCCCACAGAGCACTGGCTTTCCTGTACCTGCAGCCGACGGGCTCCCTTCAGATGCCACCGCGGGCCTCCATATGAGATGACAAGGGGCAGCGTGTCCTCACAGGGCTCCCCACCTCTGGCCTTTCGGGTATACCCAAATGCAGCCTCTGACCAGGCCCTTCTCCCTGCTCCCTGCCCCACACTCCTGACTTCCGTTTTCCTCCTTTCCGGAGACTTCCCCTTCCCATGTCCCATCCCTCTGGCCACACTGCTGGTGCAGGAGCAGGTCTGTCAAACCAGTGGTGCCCTGGGGCGCTGAGTGAGTGGGGCATTAGCCCTCATGGGTATCTAACTGGAGAGGACGCCCTGACCCCAAAGGGTGACACCCATGCTGCTGTGACAGGCTATGGGGCCAGAGAGGGCAGGCTTTCCCATAGAGTGCTGATGGCACGTCCCTGTCATGGTTGCCTCTACCTCTGCTCAGGCTGGCCCCTGGAGACAGGGGACAATGACCCGCTAGACAAGGAGGGGTGTGGAGGCATGGCAAGGGAAGACCCAGTGTCCTCAGCCCCCCCGCTTCCCACCTGCCACCCCCCACCCACCCCTGAAGTGAGGGCCAGAGGCCAGGGCTGCTTGCCCCCACTGTCTCTCAGCTTAGTGACAACAGGGCCAGGCAGGAGCCAGGTGATTAATTCCAGGGACCGCCAGACTGAGGGCGGTGTGAGCGGGAGGGGTGGGGACGTGTCACTCCTGTGGGACAGGAACATTTTTCACTCTGTCACTGGCAGGCCACGTATCTTTAAACAAACAACAGAATAAATAATTCAGGGGCCCGATTGCAGGCAGATTGTGTGCGGAGACACGGGGGCAACAAATGGGGTTGTCAGCTCCCACTAGCCGCTGCCCAGCTAATTGTTACCTGAGGTGGCAGAGCCTGGAAAGCAGCAGCAAGGGCCTGTCGTCAGCAAGGGATGTGGGGCCCTTGCCCCTTCCCCTCATATGAGGGTGCCCCTGGGGAGCTGCTCTCCCCATCCTCTCCTTGTGGCTGTACTTATTTCAGCCCTGCTCCTTTGTCCATCATTTGGAAGGTTTAAAGAGTACAGTAGACTCTCGGGTCACTGGTGCCCACGGGGATCGGTTGATGCCCGACAAATGTAAGTAGACTCTCTGCTAACCAGAACAAGCAACCGGCAAAAAAACAAAACAAAAACCAAACTCCATTGTGCCAGTTGCTTGAAAGTGCCGGTTGCTTGAGGGTGCCGGTTAACAGAGAGTCTACTGTATTTGCATCCACCCTGTGGCTGAGAGCCAACCAAGGGTTAATTATCACCCCATTTTACAGATGAGGGAATCAAGGCTCCAGGAGATTCAGTTTGTGGGAAGGACCACACGGCAGGTGCTGAGATACCCTGAACTGGTGAGGGTGAGACCCCGCCTCCCGGCCAGACGCTCCCTTATGTTCAGAGTTAGCCCTGGCCCCCGCCCCAACTTATTGCTCCCATTTTCCAGACGGTGTCCTTGAGGCTCTACCCAAGGACTCTGGGGCCCCTGGCTTATAGCCGAAGGCTGAATGCACTTGCAGGTTCTGGAAGCCATGGATTGGATTTTCTGTTGGAGACAGCTCTGGTCATAGAGGGACAACAGGGACCCAGCTGTCCCTTACCTCCCGCTGCTTTCTCTTATCCCCCACCTGGCCTTGCTGCCCCGGCAGCGGCCCTCAGGCTCGCGATTCGCTGCAGTCAGGGGAGATTTGGCTGCCGTGGCTGAGGTTTTCCTTCACCTCGGAGCCATGGGCGGCTGACAGGTTTACAGGTTTGGAAACTCAATTTTATCAGTTCACCCAGGGGGTGATGGAGCCCCGGGGAACTGATTCTCACCAGCATGGCCTGTAGGCGTGTGATTCAGAGCTGGCTGCTGGCTCTTTTTCTGCCAGCAGGGAGGGGGGGATAGGGTGAGGTAGAGATGTGGGGGAGGAGGTGCCCCTTAGGAAAAGAAGTCTAGGGAGAAAGAGCCACCCCTCTTGTGTTACTGGTGGGAAACAAGCCTTGCAGGGTGGAGGGGCTGTCTCCCTGCCTGAGGTCATGGAGGGAATTCAAGACGCCTGTCTCTGGAGCACTGCTTGTCCCCCCACCTCCCTTTTAGCAGCTCTGCCTCCCTGGGCCCTGGCCTTCAGTCACTCAGCTCCCTTCCCCAAGTGCACACCCGACCAGACCCCCTCCCTGAATGCTGTGCCATCAAAAACTGACCCGTCCTGGGGTCCTTCCTCCCTCTTGGTCACCCAGAGCCCTGGAGGTACGGGGGTCATTTTAGAGGTGAAGGTGGGACTTCTTTGTACACTGCAAGGTACTGTGCTATGTTCTTGGATGTCAGGGGCACCATTTCCTTCCATTCGCACCTGTCTAGGTGGCACCTAAAGCTTGAAACTTCCCTGGCACTACCCAGCTGGGTGATTGTTCATTTTCTGCTTGAATATTTCCACCCACTCCACTCTCAGCTCTGGCCAGGAGGCTGTTCCTTCTTTAGCTCAACTGCACCCTGATCCTTGTTCCTCCACACTGGTCCACGGTGTGCCCCTCTGCTCACCCCATGCCAACACTGCTTCTTCCCTCACTCGATGGAGCCCTGAGAGTGGGACACAGCAACCTGCCTGTATCAGTGGGCTTCCGGTTAGCCTGCTGTGACGAAGAGGCCTCAGAGCAGAGTGGCTCAATCAGATAGATGTTTGTTTCTCTGATATAGTAATAGTGGGCAGGAGGAGCGCAGATCCAGGTTCCCTCCATTCTGTTGCTCCATCAGCTCCCAGGGGGTTGTCCTTGTCCTCATGGCTGAGGCTGGTTGCCTTCAATGTCGTTCTGCTCATGGAAGGCTAAAGGGAGGTGGTATAGAGGCAATGATTCGTTTTAATCAATGACATAGAAGTTGCACACACAGCCCTTCCACTACATGTCAGCGGGAATGTGGTCATGCAGGGCCACACTTAGCTGCAAGGGAAGCTGGGAAATGTAGTCCTTAACTTTGGCAGCCATGAGCCCAGCAAAAACAGGGAAAGGGGATTGCAGGGGACATTGTGTAGCCCACCACACTGCTCCCCTCAGTATTCCTCTTCTCCATGCCAGACAGCCCTGGCTGAGCCGGCAGAGGTGCCTCCTTTTCTGAGCTGACAGGATCCTGGTGGAGAGTCGGAGCAGCTTTATGACAAAGGGCACCATAATTTTCCCTGTCCAGCCTCCTCACTCTGCACCGGCAAACCAGCCCTTACCTTAGGCAGCAATTCTGCCCTTAGTGATTACTCTCCACTGAGCTGTCTTCCCAGGCCAGATAGACACCTCGAACCCTGGCAGGACAGGACAAAACCAAGGACCTGGCCAGCCTCCTCACCCCTCTGGTCTTAGTTCCTCCTTTTTCAAATCTGGCCTCATGAGGCTGCTGTGAGGCCTGAACCCGTGTGGGGAGCACTCATGCTGACCGTAAGAGCTGATGTCACCCAGCTGGGGGTGGGAGAAGAAGGCTGTGGCTGGCCAATGGGAGCTACCCAGACATGCACCCCTCGACCCAGTGGTGGGGGAGCTAGCAAGGCCCAGTGTGCTGGGTGCAGATAACGGAGGCTCAAGGTTGGGGTGAGATAGCAACACTCAGAAGTGGGAAGGATGGCTGCACAGAGGGCCGAGGGGACCTGACAACCTCCATTTCCCTTGAGCCTGGGGAGAAGTCTGAGTCAGTCATATGCCACCATTTCTAGCTTCTTACTGCTCCTCTCTGGTTCCATTATTTATTTCCTCTGTCCCCATTTCCTACTCACTTCCTCTAGGCTGCTAGTCTCTTATATTCTTGGCTGTACCCTTCCAGAATGTGTGCTGTTGACTTCTGAAAACTTCCCTTTGATAATATAGTTTACCCTTAAACATTCCAGGAGTTAGGGGTGCCACCACCCCACATTGTCAAAAAATCCATGTATAACTTTTGACTCCCCCAAAACTTAGTTGTTCCTTGGTATCTGGGGGGGATTGTTTCCAGGACCCACCATGGATACCAGAGCCACAGACGCTCAAGTCCCCTCTGTAAAATGCTGTACATCTTGGCATACAGTGTTGGCCACCAAACAGATCTATGCAGACCCCCAACCACAGATTGAAAACAGTGCAGATATTTACAGGAAAAAGAAAACTACATATAAATGGACACGTAAAGTTTGAACCGTGTTGTGTCAGAGTCAACTCCTTTAAGATTATGTAATTATATCACAAATAAAAATTGATTCTCTGAACATGGGGTGGAGTCAGGAGGTGGCAGGGGCTATGTTGAGGAGAGACCTTCACAGAGTGGTGGGGTTGGGAAGGAGTGCTCAAAGGAGGGGTCATGTCTAGAGTGACAGGTGAAGAGGGAAGGGCACTCCAGGCAAGCAGCCCAGCCCTAGCAAAGGGACACCTGGGCAGGCGGGGCCCAGTGCAGGGAGTGGGGAATCATGGGAGGAAGCAGTGGGATGGGCAGGGTGGGGCCAGTGTACAGTGTGGGGAGGTAGACTGCACAGTTTAGGGGTCTAGACTTGATGTCACGGGCAGGGCAGTGTTTGTGTGGGGGGTGGTTGAATAAGACAGCGCCTAACTCCTGGGTACCCCTGTCTTTCTCCTTCTAGTGCTGGCCACCAAACAGACCTATGTCACCTATACCAACCATGCAATCTAGTGAGGCTGCCGGAGCCAAACCGAGGAGGAGGAATGGAGACATTTGTGGATGGTGCGTGGAGCTAGGGCCACTCCTGGGGGCGCAGCTGATGTCCTGCCTACCCATGCGTGCCCATGGATGTGGCTTGGTGCTGAGGACAGCAGAGCCCCAGTGGTCACTGCTGGATTGCCTGGGCAAGCCGGGCTGGCGACAGGAGGAAGACGAGGGACTGGGGCCACTGCAACCACCTCAGGAGCCTGCGTCTTGGACCAGGGTCCTTCCTGGCCCCAAATCACAAGGGTTCAGGTTGCATGGGCCCCAGTGCCAGCTTTTTCTCTCTCCTTCTGTCTCTGCCTGTGCCATTGGGTACCTTCCCAGTCTGTCTCCATCCTGTCTTCATTTTCTCTCATCTGTTTGTATCGCCTTCTCTTCTCTCTGTCTCTGTGTATCTGTGCGCTCTGATTTTTCTGCGTCTTCTTTCTTTCTGCCTCTGCCTCCTCTCATTCATGAACTCTCTGTCTCCAGTCTGCCCTGTTTTTCTCTGTGCTCCACCTGGGTCTCTCCTCTCATGCACTGTTCGTTTCTGTCCTCAGTCCCCTCCCCACCTTCATTTATGTCCAGCCTCTGCTCTCCTCTTCCTGACACCCTTCCCCAAGCCTCCAAATCTTACATGTCGCAAAAGAGAAAAAAGGAAAAAAAAACCAAAACACAAAAAAGCCGAACAAAAACAGATCTTGAGTGTGTTGCAAAGTGCTGCGTCCTCCTGGTGGCCTCTGTGTGTGTCCCTGTGGCCCGCAGCCTGCCCGCCTGCCCGTCTGCTGTGTGTCCTGCCCGCCTGCCCGCCTGCCCCTCCTGCCGATGACACGGAGTTCAGTGCCTGGGTGTCTGGTGACGGTTACTGATGACAATGTGTAGCGCATGATTGTTTTTATACCAAGAACATTTCTAATAAAAATAAACACATGGTTTTGCACCCTGGCTCCACATCCACTGAGAGTCTGGCAGTGGGACCTCGGGCCCCGCCTGCAGCCAGTGGGCCTGAGAGGGGATGGAGACCTGGGACTTGGGGTGGGTGGAGGCTGCTCCCTGGACTGGCATCAAGATGGGGTGTGGAGAGGCCTTGGACAGGGAAGGGCCAAGACATCGTGGAAGATTCCAGAAAGTGGCCTGTGCTGGTAAGGTATGGTAGGGTGCTGCTCTGTCCCCATCCTCTGCCCTACAGCTGCTAAGGAAGCTACCATTTCTGCCCTGTCTCTCCTCTGGCTCACACCCTTCATGCCTGGGGGCCCCATCCCCACCCCGTAATCTGAGCCTCTCCTCTCCTTCCAGCCAGGAAACTCTCCTCCGGAGAAATTGGTTTCCGGGGCTCCCAGCACCCACAGCACCCACAGCTCTCCCCTTCTGCTTGTCCTGGCTCTAGGTCACAGGTGCTAAGATGGTGTGTGTCTGTCCCGGAGGTCAGTGTGTGTGTTGTGTGTCCCGGTGGGCCAGGTGTGCATGCATGTGTGTGGCTCCCCCAACTCTGTGTGTGGGTCTGTTTTGACTGCATGGGTGTTTAAGCATGCATATATGCTCCCTATATGCATGCTTGTCTGTCTGTCTGTCTGTTCAGGCCCAGTGAGTGTGAATCCACGACGTTCCACCCACGTTGTGAGGATGCCTGTCCCAGGCCGGTGGCAAGTGTGGAGTGTGTGTTTACAGGAGCTGGCTTCCCTGCCAGGTTGGGAGGTGGGAGCTGGGATCGGCTTAGGGGCTGGGCCCTGCCAGGAGTAAATTATAGTGCTTGTGACACAATGAGGCCACGGGCAGGAGCTAGAGCCCAGGCTGCCTGTGCCACCTCCTCTGGCCCCACCCCCAGGCCTCCCCACTACCTACCTCCTAGGCTGACCGGGATGTGGGGCACTGTGGCCAGTGGCCTGGAGGGACCCCAGGTGGGAGTCAGGCAGGGACTGGAGGTGGAGGTGAGTCAGGGGGAGGTGTTAGTGCCCCTGGGTAAGCCCATCTTACTCCTGGGGAGGGCTGGTCTCATGAACACACACCTGTGCTCAGGAAACCTGTTCTCCCCAGAGGGTCTGTGAGACTGCACAGCAGCTACTGTATACTCAATAAATATTTGTGTAAAGGTAGGAGGGGAAAAGTGAGTGTCTCTCACTGATGGTCTTGCTTTTGCAGGATGGACCCTAAGACCCAGAGTACAGTCTACCCAGGCTAATCAGGCCAAACTTGGTGTTTGTGAGAAGCTTCAGGGGCAGTGTTTGTGTGTTTGTGTGTTTGTGTATATGGTGGGCGGTAGTTGGATGTAGAAGGGCAGTGTAGCCAGCTCTCCTCCTGGTGGCTCCCTGATGGCACCCTGAGTCTGGGCACCTTGTCCCCTCTCTGGCCCATTGCCCTCTCAAGGTGATTGCCACACTAAGGCCCAAGGCTAGGAACCCAAGGGTTTCTGATGCTTAGCCCAGGACTTTCCCAGGTGATGCCCCATCTGTGGAAACCCCCTTCTACGTTCCAAGAGGAGAATCACCTTTCCAAAGGCAGTGCTGCCCCTTTTACTCCTCTCAACACTCAAAAGAGGCCATGGGGCGGGGGGTAGTCAAGGTTAGTCTTCACAGCCTCCTGAGTGAGGAGAAGGCCAAGGTTAGAGCCAGGCAGGCTCCTGGTCGGGCTGAGGTCCATCAGGCACTCCTGAGACTTGGCCTGGTCCAGCCTTCCTGGGGCTCTGAGAAGGGAAGGGGCACCTAGGCCCTGCCCTCAGGGGCCACCAATCTGATGGGGGAGACATAGCCCTCAGGGGGCCAAACGGCCTAGAAATGCTGATGGTCTCAAAGTAACATAATTATGGGAACAGGGTGTGTTAAGTGGGGAAGCCTTGGGTGGGGTGTGGATTCTGAGTGCTGAGCCTGGGATACAGAGGACAGGTGTGTGGGCTCCATAGGCCTGAGGTGGAGAGCAAGGGTGAGTCCCCAGCAGCACTTCTGCAGCAGTGCGGGAGGGAGGGCACCAGTCACAATCTAGAAGGCACAGGCCAGTGAAGCCAGGGCTGGGGTCCCAGGTGGATGGTGAGGCCTGCTCATGGTGGGGAAGACCCAGGGACCCTTCCTGGGCACACTGGCTGATACCCTTTGTTCTCTGTCCCATATTATTAATTCCCTGGGCCCATGTGGAACACTCAAGAAAGGTGGAAAGATGCTCAGTATCTTCAGAATTTTTTATATCTTAGTAAGATGGGGGAGGAGTGATTGCAGTGTCCTTGGCTCCCTGGACAGAGAGCTGGGGCCCCCAGAGACCTTATTCTGCAAGAGGGGAAATGTGCTCGCCCCTCCCCTAGGGCCTCAGCTTCCCAGCCAGAGGCCCAGGGTGCTCAGTGGCTTGTCTCCTCAGGGCAGAATGAAAGGATTAGGCTCAAGGCAATTCTACTTGCACCACACACTTTCACATCCCCTGAGAA
The DNA here is from genome assembly GCA_004026885.1 of Lyroderma lyra. Classification (NCBI taxonomy): domain Eukaryota; kingdom Metazoa; phylum Chordata; class Mammalia; order Chiroptera; family Megadermatidae; genus Lyroderma; species Lyroderma lyra. Next base: position 28,620 of record PVJL010003877.1, read on the forward strand.
CTTCCAGATGAGCCAGATGCTGGGCTCCTCCCCAGAGGATTGGATCTGAGGCTCTGTGGGGAGCCCACACAAGTATGTTTTACAAGTTTCCCAAGAGATCTGCTGTGCAGCCCAGTGGGTCAGAAGAAGCAGTGTTCCAGCAGCAGAACCCCTTCTTTAAATCAGGAAGTAGCATCCCTGGGAACTTGTTAGCAAAGCAAGTTATAGGCCCCACTCCAGCCTTGCTGAACCGGAGGTTCTGGGACTGGAGTCCCACGCTCTATCTCCCAAGACTTCCAGGTCACTGCGATGCAAGTCCAAGTTTGAGAATCATTGCTTAAAACTAACTGTTAAAACATCTATGGTGTGTGATTCAAATATGTTTGGGGGAAGGGAGAGAGGGAGTCCAGGCCTAGGTTTACCAAGACAGGAGGAGTTGCTGGGGTGCAGGATTTACAGAGCTGGAACCAGGAAGTCTCAGAAAAACTAGACGAATGGGCCACCCTATTAGACCCCCTTCTTTACCCATTCATTCAACAAATACGAAGTACCTAATGCAGGCCGGGCCCTGAAGCAAGAGGGAACCATACTCGCTCACTCGAGAGCTTGCAGGGGCTCAAAGCCAAACCCAGGTAGCCAGCAGCCCTGAGCAGGAGCCCACCAAGCTACCAGCTTGGCCGCACACCCAGCACACCTTTGTGGAACTCCTAGGATACTGGAAACTCGGCTTCAGAAGCAGTGTAACGCTTGGGTCCATACCAGCTCTAATGGGCTGATTCTGGGTGCCAAGGTCCCATGTCTCTTTCTCCCGTGCCTTCTCAGGCCCTGGAGGTAGAGGCAAAGCAGGCCAGAGAGTGGCCTGTTAGCACCATGCCAGGTGCCTCCACACCACCTCAGCCTCCATGCCCAAGGAGGGGTCCTTGGGAGCCCACACGAAGATGCTGAGCTTCCAGGAGGCTGTGTGGCCCCTCTCCAGCCAGAGGACAGGCCATGGGCTCTTCTTTGATGCTTGCACTCGGGCCTGCTGCTCCCTCCTCCCGGCCTGGGTTTCCATCTGCCCAGTGAACATCAAGGGAGGACTGAGGCACCTTTCCTGGTCCCTAGAGCTCCTCTCTGTCCTCGTGCCCACCCTGCACTGCCCGACTGCCCTGCAGGGCATGTCCCTGGCACTCTGAGCTTCAGCAGGCTTGACCTCCTCGCAGACTCCCCAGTACCAAATGGCACACGGTGCCAAAATCTCACTTCAGTTGGCAAAAGCAGCAATTAGCATCTAATGAGGCTTCATGCTTTATTTTTAGGTAACCTCCAAGGCCCTGCCTGTGTAATTCAGCCCGCCATTGCTCAGCAGATAATTAAAGCATGTCACCATAATTTGCCTTTTTTTTTTTTATAAAGCTGGTGATTATGTTTTTATTATGAGTGAGGGGGAAAGCGGGGGAAAGAGGACAGTTAGAAAACAAAGAAAGGTGGAGTTGGGGCAGGATATGGGGCTTGGCTCCCTCAGCCAGGCTCCTCAATTAGCAGGACTAGGCATCCCCACCCCTCCACCCCCACCCCACCCCCGTTCTGGGGGCAGCTAGCCCTGGGGCCTCCTTAACTTCAGGGTCCTTCCTGCCCAAGACCCCCTCCTTGCCGGCTTCCCTAGCCTGCACTTCTGGAGTCTTCCTCTCCTAGGAAGCCCTTCCCTGCCCCCCTGCTTTTTTATTAGCATTTATTTTATGATGAATTTACTCCCACACCATAAGTTTTATTTCTTCAGTTTCTTCTGGGATATCTTTTTCTTCTGGTTTAGGGACAATCCGCTCTTTTCCGAGGACCATCTCAGTGTGGCAGGGAGAGCCCGTGCAGGGGCCAGTCTCTGTTAAGTTTCAGGCTGCATCTTGGGAACTTTGTTCACCTGGATGTGCCCAATGACCAGAGAGTCTACATCTCTAAGCCCTTATGCTCAGCATTACTTTCTGCATTTTTAAGCATGTGCAGCAAAAATTCAGCACTCGTTTGGGCCACCGACCCTGTTGTTTGGCCTGGGCAAACCTACCAATTCCACCATTGTAATGACGGAATGGTACACATTGTTTGTGTAAAGTGACATCCTTCAGATATTGGTGGCTTTTCCGATAGGCATCTCCTTCATGGCCTGGGCAATTTTACGAGTGTTCTTAAAGTGAATACAAGGATTTAAACCTCTAGATTTGCACGATGAATTTGTGGGGTTTTCTGGGTCAAGTGAATAGCGAACCATTTTCAGAGGTCACCTCAGGCCGCTTCTGGGAGGAAAGGAAGGAAGCCCTTTCTGCAGCCCCAGTTTGCTTCAGAGTATTCCCGTGGGCGGGAAGAGGGCAGGGCTAAACCCAGGGAGCCATGAGCTGAGGATTCTTGAGCTGTGCACGGGTCCCTGGGAGTTCTTTATGCTATTGTACTGTTACACACGTTTAAAAATTTCCATTGTAAATAGTTAAACAGCACTCCCCTCTCAGGAAGGGATCTGCTAGAGCCTGGCACCCAGTATCTGCTCTCAGGGGCACTTGTGGTGTGATGTTCTTTCTATGAGAAGGGCTGTCTTCATGCTCCAGGCCCTGCATCCCAGGCATTGTTTTGGTGGTGGGTAATCCTTCCTCTGCATCTGAAATTGGACTCAGCGAGCCTGCAGGCCATGTTGGGAACAGGCAGGGCAGCTGCCCACCTTCTTTCAGGTGGGCCACTGCCCCCAAACATCTTCCTATAATAACTCCCATCTATGCTACCCAAAATTCTGCTAAAGCCCCAGGATCTTGGGGAGTCACTTATCAAGACACCAGCTACCTTCTACCCTAAAGGTGTGGGATGGGGACAGGTAAGTTTTGAAAGGACTTCCTAGATTACCTGAATTCAAGTAGCAAGCAGTCCCCCCACCACTTTCTGAATGCCACTCAGCCCCAGATATCATGTTACATTCATTATCTTCATCCTCCCACCAGAATATCAACCCACCAGGGCAGAGATTCAGCCTGTTTGATCACAGCTGAATCCTCAGGGCCTAGCACAGTACCTGGCACACAGCAGGCATATAATAAATATTTGTTGAATGACTGAATGGGGAGGGGGGTGAAACTGGAGACCTAGAAGGACATATGTAGCTGTATTGCCCCCTTCACCTCACCCCCACCCCCAGGTCTCAGCTCTATCTATGAGTCTCTACCCAAAGTCCAAAGGGTCATTTCTTCACTGTAGCTTCCCAAGGTCTTCCCCCAGAGCATGGATGCAGCATGCTGGTCATTGGGTAGGAAACTGACCCCTACTGCTCCCTACCCCAGGATAATAGGCATGTTGGAGTTGGAATCAGGAGATCTGGATTCTAGGTAAGGCTCTGCTGCTAACTCGCTGTGTGCACTTGGGCAAGTTGCTTTCCCTCTCTGGGCCTCAGGTTCTTCATCCATAAAATGAAAGTTTGAGCTCTGAGCTCACAGGATATGTCGTTGGGAAGGTGAAAATACCTGGAGATTTGAGGAGGAGGAAGATTGTGAAATTAGGCAAGGGCCATGAGGGTGGAATTTTGAACTTTCTGAAACCCAAGAGTTATTGCTGGTGGTGGAGATGTCACACCCTCTCAGGACTCTTTCTGTTCTTTCCCAAGCCTTCAGTAACACATTCCTTGGGCTTGCAGGTGCACATTGGTGCAGGGAGAGGGCATGGAATAGAGAAAGGGATTATAAGACAGTGAGAGATGAGCCAGACAAGCAAACATTAGAGAGGTGCACACAGGTAGGAGTGACAAGTGGCTATCCTGAGAAATCTCCCACCACAGAACACCCAGAAGTGTTCCATAAAATACAAGTATTCTTTTAAATGCATGGTTGTTTATAAAATAATGAGTGAATGAATGAATGAATGCAAGGACAACCATTAAGATGTCAAATATAAAGAACGCTGGAAGCCTGAGTGCTCAGGGGGCTCTGAAGCTGTGGGGGGACTTCAGTTCATTTGCACATACATCTCCATGATCTAGATTACAGTATCTCAATAGCAGCACTATCGACATTTGGGGCTGGATTACTTTTTGTTGAGGTGGGCTGTCCTGTGCATTGTAGAATGTTTGGCAACAACCTTGGCCTCTGCCTACTAGAGGCCAGTAGCACCTCCCTCCTCCAGTTGTGACAACCAGAAATGTCCCCAGGTGGACAAAATTGTCCCGATCCAGAAACAAAGGCCTAGGGGCTTGGGCGTTCAGGGTCCCACAGGGAAGAAGGCAGCTGAGGGCGCTGTATGGTGAGGAGTTGTAATTGAGACCTCTACCAAAAAATAGGGCTTTCACTTTTTGTGAAAAGATAGATAAAAAAAAAAAATCCATCCAGTGGCAAAGAAAAATGCTAAGAATATTTGTCTGTTTCAGCCTGTGCTCTAGGTAGAAAGAAAAGTCTTTAAATTTGTAACCACAGGACTGACACAGTGCTTTAGGGAAAACATTTGCATTACCTGTGTGTTCCAGAAAATTCCAAGTAGTGAAATTAACCCCAAGTGTGTTGGTAGCACCGGGGGCATCTGGTAGGAAAAAAAAGCAAATTTTCTTTGGAGAGACACACCCTCAGCTCCTATTGTATAGGATTCCCATGGATAGAACCCAGCTACACTTGAGTTTACAGTACAAAATTACTATACAAAGCACATGGGGAAACGATCTTAAGTGAGTCAATAAAAACAACAAATAGCAGAATTAGACCTTTAAGACTTAGAATATTGAAATGATCAGGTTTAGAATATTTCAAAATATAGCTTGTTTAATAAAATGTTTAGAGAAATAAAGATGCTACCAGGAAAACCAGGCAAATATGAAAATGAACAAATAGACTCAGAAATGAAAACAATAATATTGAAATTTAAAACCCAATGGACGGGTTAAATAGCAGATTAGATACAGTTGAATAAATAGTTAGTGAACTGGAAAATAGATTTGAAGAAATCATTAACAAGAATGCAGCACAGAGAGAAAAACATGAACAAAATGGAAAAAAGACATGGGATATAGAGTGAAGAATTTAACAAGTGTCATCTAGGAATTCCAGAAGAGAGAACTGATAGAATTAAAGGAGGCAATATCTAAGGATATGTTTGTCGATTAGGAATTCCCCAGGAATGATTTAAAAAAAAAAAAAGACAAATCCCAGGAAGGAAGCATGAGGAATTCAAGCAGAGTAAACAAGGAGAAACCCAGACTTAGAAACACTGAACTGAAACCACAGAAATCCAAAGAGAGGCTCTCAAAAGCAGCTGGATAGAAAAGGTAAGATTACTGATGGCTCCAGGATGGAGCACTTGTACTCAGGATGCCCAGAAATTACACAGGGAATGGTACCTCAGGAAAAACACCAGCATAAGCAGTTGGGCCCCCAAACTGTTATTGTTAAAATATTAAAAGAACTATGATCTTAATGTTCTTTCAAGCTGGGCTTGGTAGTTTCATAGACCTGTGTGTGTGTGTGTGTGTGTGTGTGTGTGTGTGTGTGTGTGGTGGGGCATGCTCACTAACCTCTGGGCAGAGGCCCAGCCCACAGGCTATAGGAGGTTACTTCTACCTTGAGAGTAATGGGCCACGTTTGGAATGCTGCATCCCCAAATGTCACATGAAGTAGTGTGACATTTGAGGTAGCTGGAGTGAGCCCTAGATAGACAAGGCCTATGATTCCTGTATTTGGGTTCACTGCCCTCAAGGGACTCTAGAGGACACTAGGGAGGCTTTGTGGAAGAGGCGATGGGTGTAAGAGGAAGCTGGGAATGGTGGGATGGGGGACAAGAAAAGCAGGGCTGAGGTGTGTGCGGGGAACTGGAGGGCAGGAGGAAGCTGAGAGGGCTGAGGGGAAACCCAGGGACTGCCTCTATTTCTGAATAAGAACAGCAGCATCCCCCGCCCACTACACACACACACACACACACACACACACACACGCATGATCTTCTCCATTCTTGCTATGAATTTCTCACCAAACAAGCTTCATTAATTGTCTAATAACCAGATTAATTAAGGATGCTGAAAGTAAACAGCAAAAAGGTAATTTGCTCCTGATTACTGTGTAATTGTGGGAGGATGAACTCATTTGCATATGCAAAGAAGGCCCCCCACACAGAGAATGACAACAGAGAGAAGTAATTGTGTGTCTGACCTGAATCTTTTCCTTCCATTCCCTGCCTCCTCCAGCCTCCTCCTTAGCCTCTCTTGAAAAGTAATTGAGTGGCCAGCCTCGTCCCCCCGCCCCCCGCCCCTGCCCCCGCCCCGGCAGCCACTCCAGTCCAAACTCCTGCTCCCCAACTTGTAGGCTGACCAGATGTCCCATTTTAGTCCACATAGAAAACACCAGTACTGTCCCATTTCAAACAGTACGTACGGTCAGCCTAGTCTCAGCTAAATGCAAGGTGTCCGTAGGCTGACCACACGCACCGTATGAAATGGGGCAGTACCGCTGTTTTCTATCCCATTTAAAACGGGACGCCTGGTCAGCCTACCCCAAGCCCTCTGATCCAGGCTGGCTCCTGCCAGCTCCTGTCCTTCCTACAGAGATGGGTCTCACAAAAGAGGGGCTGGGCATTCTGGCTTTGGCCCTGCCTGAGTGATCTTGGCAACACATCTCCCAGCCTCGATTTCCTTAATTGTAAAATGGACTCACACACCCACTCTCCAAGGTCTTTAAGAGATTTAAAGTAAGAGCAAACGAGGTGTTTGTAAATTGTGAGGTGCTGGGCCAAAGCTGGCTGGGCATTATTTTTCACCTGAGCCTGGGATCTGCTGAGTGTGCGCCTTCTAAGGGCCCTTAGAATCCTGCCTCATCCAGGAAGTCTTGAACGTGGCCTTCACAGGAACTGTCTTCCCTCTGGAATGGGAATTTGCTCATTTCTGTAGAAGAGCTGGCCCACATCTCTGTACCCTGGGGCTGGGGAGGAGGAAAGGTCCCAAGGCACCTCCTCTCCCCCTCACAAAGGCTTGCGGGGTGTCCTGTGCTGAGATGTCCCCTACCCGCAGAGCTTCCGACGCCAGATTGTTTCCCTATGATAATGGCAGTCTGTTTCTCCTGAACTTAATTTGTGTTTTCAAAGCAGCTAATAGATGCATTAAAAAAATCCATTTTCACTCAGGATTGAATCTGACTGGAGTGAGATCAATGCACAGAGGTGTCCTGCCTCCTGCCTCCCTTACCCCTTGGCTCCCCATCATGTTGCCATAGAGACCCCAGAAGCTGCCTTGCCCAGCCTCCTTGCCCAACTCGGCTCTGGCTGGCCTGCTGGGGTGACTCTGCTCCCCAGCACTTTTCCAGCACCCCCATCCCCATCCCTGCTGTTGTCCATGCCCGCGCGGGTTAGGCTGGCTACGTGCACCACACGACCTCTTCCAAGAGCTCGTAAACCCTCTGAACCCTTGGCCAGGACGAATGTGCAAACCAGTATGTGTGTTGTGGGGGAGGCAGCTGGTTTTTCGAGGAAACTGCACCCCAAACTTTATTTGAACTCACCGTCCACCTGCTCAGCTGGGTGTAGTAGTTACTTAGCTGTTGGAGTCCAATAGTCCTATAGTTTGAGAGGCCCCGTAAGTGCTGGGAATTCAAATCCTGCTCTGCCTGCTCCTAGCTGTGAGACCTTGGGCAGATCACTTCCCTCTCTGGTCCTCATTTCCTCCTCTGTAAGATCAATGCTAATACCTTCTGTGCGAGACTGGGTGAGGAGGAACCATGCTTGTAACAGTAGAGAAATACATTTTCAACCCTGTGTTGCTCTACGGAGACAAGTACATGTTTACACACCTGATGTAAGGCAGCCCACACCTCAGCGTTGGGGTGATCCATGTAGGAGCAGGAGCCTCATCTGCTATATGCCTGGCAGACACTGGCAGCAGTGGGTCTTCCATAAATACCTGTTGAGTATTCAGGGGTCAAAGGGGACCCCAGATTCTAGCATAATGCAAGTTGGAGAATAGGCCAGCTGGGCTACCTCTGAATCCTGTCTTCACCACTCAGTGCTTTGTGGTCCTGGGTGTGTTAGTTGACATCTCTGGGCCTCAGTTATCTCATCTGTAAAATGGAGATAATTGTACTGACTTCCTAGTGCTGTTACGGGGATTCAATGATTGGAGTGTATGAAGCACTTAGAACAGAGTGGCACACAGTAAATCCTCGGGAAGAGTCAGCTCTTACTCCTCAAACCTCCCGCCACGACTTACGGAGGCGGGGAGGCCCCGCCTCCAGCCCTGTCGCTCCTTTTCCCTCTGTCGGTTGAGAGTAGCCCCGGGTCATGGCTTCCTGCAGCTTCTCTCTGCATATCTCCTTGGCCAGAAGCACAAGGAGGGCACAGCATCTAGTGTTTTCCCTTCTGTATTCTAGTCTTTGGGGGCCAGGACACGGAGGGGGCGAGGAGGTCATGGCCTCTGGCTGCCGGACCGGTCATCCTCCCAGCCTGTGTCCCCTCAGGCCTGCCCTCAAGCCCTCTCACTGCCTCCGAAGCCTCCTGCCTTTGCTCCCGTCTCCAGAGAGACCCTGACGGACAGGTGGGGCTGGGACAGGGGATGATGGGCATGGCCTGGGCTTTGGGTGAAGCGGTTGCTATAGCTGGAGGGAACTGGCAGGGGTGCGGGGGTCCCCAGGTCAGCACACCTGGTGGCAACGACTCCTCATTAGCAAGACCATTGATTTTGTGTAACTTGGCCTGGTGTGACAACAGCCCTGTGTCCCTCTTCAGGAGAAAACTGCCTTTGAAGGCTCAGGAAAGTGTTCAGGTCTCAGGGTCTCCCCTAAGCTGGTCAGGCTCTCAGCTCAGCAAGTGGGTGTTCCTTCTGGCACCCACCATGGGACCAAGGCTATTTGGAGGGACAACACTGTTGCGATGGGCAGTGGGACCTCAGGCTCTCAGTGGTCCCCCATGGGGGCTGAGGTTGCTGACCTGTGTGAAATGGCCATTGAAGCACCCAGTTGTTTTAATGGATTTGGAGATCTGGCTTTGAGTCCTGGGCCCACTCCTGGACGAGCTAGTTCACTTCTCTGAGACTCAGTTTTCCTACCAGTGAGGCGGAGATGTGAACAGCAGCATTAGCAGTAATGCCTGCAGCCTTGCAGTGTTGTTGCAAGGATCAAACGAAGCCCTGAAAACTCTCATACATGGGTTACGTCTTTCTTCCTGGCCGAGGGGTGAGGGTGGAGGGGCAGAACCTGGTCTCCCTTCCTTGCGTGTTGGCAGAGCCCAGCAAATACCAGGTGGATCTGAAAAGCCAGAAGCTCCAGGGACCGCAGGCCTGAACGTAAGTGGGAGATGAAGAGAAGTCCAGCTGTTCTACCCAGAGGGGGGTGGTGGGAGAGAGGGACCTGGGGCAAGAGGACGTTAAAAAATCACTTTCATATAAATATAAAATAAACATTTTGACTTTAACGTATTATTTAAAGTGGGAACCAGTGAGATGTTACAGCTGGTTCAGAGGACAATCCAAAGAGCAGGTCTGTGGGCAGGCCACCAGGAAATGAATTTACAAATGCATGAGAAACGGTCAATAGCCACAGGTCAATAATAATTTGCACCTCTATGGGACACAATTTATTTGCATTTCTATGGAAAGGAATCATTTGCTCTTCTATCAGTTTTGTGCAATTGATAGAGTTGTAAAAAAAAAAAAAAAACAAAAAAAACCCACACACCAAACGGCCCAAAGGCAATGAAAAACCTAGGTCCCTGTAGAATCAGATAGCCTGGGGCTGCGTAGTAGCCATGACACTTCCGAGTCTGCCTCCCATTTCAAAGTCTTTCACCACATTTTGTGGGTGAGGAAATGAGAGGTGGACGAAGGAAGGGGCCCAAGGGCAGGGCCAAGGACTCACCAAAGGCACACACTTCACCCTCTTCCAGATTTCCTGGGATTTCTAGTCTCCCTGGGATTTGGGGCCCTTGTGGGGAAGGAGCCTGAGCCGGTTAGCCTTAGGATACATGGCTTCTCTTTCTTATTTTTAAAATCATGATAAAACAAACTTATAGTAACTTGAATAAATATTAAGTCCTATATAGCCTGATGAATTTTTATACACGTTTACACCTAAGTCACCATTATTCAAGTCAAGGTACAGAATAATTCCAGAACTTCAAAGCATTCCTCCTGCCTCCTCCTAGTCAATAACTAACCTCCACGATGCTGGCACCATAGGTCCGTTTTGCGGTTTTGACCTCCAAGTGAATAGAATCATGCGGTGTGTACTCCTTTGTGTCTGCATTGTTTCTCTCCGTATAATGTTTGTGAGATTCCTCCATGCTGTCGGACACACGGGTAGTTTGTCCCTTTTCGCTGTCGAGTAGTCTTCCAATGAATAACTGTACCACAAACTTGTTTATTCTTTCTCCCTTTGATGTACTTTTTTCCAGTTTGGGGCTGTTCTGGATAAAGCTGCTGTGCACGTCATTGCATATGTTTTTTTTGGTAAGCATGTATTTTGATTTTTCTAGACTAGATGCCTAGGCGTAGGATTGCTGGGTCAGAAGTCTGGTGTATGCTTAGGTTTAGGACATGGAGCCAAATCGTTTTCCAGGGCAATTGTATAATGCACAGCCCCACCAACAGTGTCTGGGACTGCCGGTCGCTGCACACCTTCACCAATGCTTGCTGTTATCAGGAGTTTTCCTTTTATCCATCACAGTGGTATACTGTGCTATCTCATTTTGGTTTTAATTTGCATTTTACTGCTGATTAATTAGGTTGAGCATTTTTCATAGTTTTATTGAATATTTGGACATTTTCTTTGTGTCTGATAAAGTCTTTTGGCCATTTTTAATTGTTTTTCTTTTTCTTTCTAATTTGTAGAAATACTTTATGTATTCTGGATATGAGTTCTTTATTGGATAGATGTGTAGGTAGCTTCTTCCACTCTCTTAGTGGTTGTCTTTTAACAACAGATGTTTTAAATTTCAATAATATCCATTGCTTCTTTTATGGTTAGTGGTGTGTGTGTGTGTGTGAATGTGTGTATATGTGTTATGTTTAAGAAATCTTTGCCTATCCCAAGGTCATGAAACTATTCTATTTTTGTTTAGAAGTTTTATTGTTTTGCCATTCACATTTAGATGATCCATTTAGAATTAATTTTTGTTTATAGTATGAGGTGAGAGTTAAACTTCATTTCTTTCTATATGGTCCAATTAATCCATTTATTGAAAAGAGAATTCTTTCTCCACTAACTGCAATGATGTTTTTGTTATAACTCAATTGATCATAAGTGTGTGGGTCTATTTTTGGATTATTTCTATTCTTTTATATTGGTCTACGTGTCTACCCTCACACCAATAGCACAGTATCTTCATTGCAATGGCTTTACTTGAACTTCTCCACAGAAAATTTTAGAATCAGGTAGTTTAAGTCATTCATCTTTGTTCTTCTTCATGATTATCTTGACTATTTCAGGTCTTTCACATTTTCATATATTTTATTTAGAATAGGTTTATTAATTTCCACAAAAAGTTACAGGGACTTTCATTGGGATTGTACTGGATCAACAGATTATTTGGAAGTAGGCTGACCAGACACATCATTTTAAATGGGACAGAAAACAACAGTACTGTCCCATTTCACACGGTAGGACTGGTCAGCCTAGTCCCACTGGGTTAAATTCAAGGTGACGGTAGGCTGACCAGACGTACCATTTGAAACGGGACAGTACTGTTGTTTTTCTGTCCACTTTAAAAACAGCACGTCTGGTTGGCCTATTTGGGTGGAAAACTAACACTCTACCCATATTGTTTACCAGTTCAGAAAAACCATGTATCTCCCCATTTGTGAAGGTCTGCCTTAATTTCTCCTGGTACCCTGGCTTCTCTGGTGCTTGGCGAGAGCTGATTTCCCTCTCTGTGACTGCTGTTGCTCGAAGGGAGTTGGTTGTCTGGCTGCAGCCCTCAAGGGATCAACTAAGGATGAGTCCCAAGGGAGGCAGAGGGACAGGTAGAGAGATCTAAGGAGGGAAGGCAGCAAGCAGGGCCCCAGCCATGGTCCGGACCACTGAGCTCCCCTTCTGAGGAAAATCTCTGTGAGAGGAGAGTTCTGAGCTTAATTTCTCTGAGCAGTCATTTAACCTCAGTTTTCCTATCTGTGAAATGGGAGTGTGGTCTCAGTGTGGAATAGCAGTTGTGAGGATTGAAGAATATATATTGCAAGGCACTTAGTAGGTGCTCAATAAATGATATTGGTGTTTGTTTTGACCTCGAGAAGACTGATGTCACCAATGTGGACACAGACCTGGAAAGGACCAGGCTCACACCCACTTCCATGCCAGTCATGTTTTTGGTTTTTTTTTTTCCTTTTAAGGTAAACTAAAAGTGTACCTTAGTAATCAAAGAGATGGAAAAAGAGTGATAATATCTGTCCAGAAAGTTTGAATAGACAGTGGAGGCCTGGCTCAAGTGGCTTGCTGATTTTAAACTCCACTTGTGTTTTATTCCATCTCTCCAGCTTCTGGGACCTGACACCCACAGCCCCTGCCCCCACCCCGCCTCCTTACCCAGGCCTCTGACTATTGATGGTCAGCTTCCTACAGCTGAGCCCCTGGACCTCAGGTCCCAAGCTCTGCCAATTCAACTAAGCCTTCTGGCCAAGGCTGGGCTCGGGCGTCACTACCACTGGTGCCCTCAAACTCAGGGCTTTGCTGGCCCTGCCCAGGCTGGTCACCACTCCCACCTGTGCAGACCTGAAGGCCTCACCCTATGTGAAAAGGAACTAATTAAATCATTGGCAACTCTTGCTTTGTTTCCTAATCACTGACTTTATGCTGACAGAAGCGATTTTTCCCCAGCTTATTCTTAAAGGGGGCAAACCCTTTTCCTACTGAACATTTTAAATACAGTTACATGGAAGAGAGTAATTTAAAAGTACACTTTGCCGAGCACGTTCCCTTTTACTTAAAAAACACTTTTATAGTACTTGTCATGGGCTAAGAACGTTGCACATATTATCTCATTTAGTCCTGGCACTAACCTGTTACTAACACCCCCCTTTTACAGGTGAGAGGCACCTGTAGGGTAACCGAACTGCCCTTGGTAGGCAGCTAGTGGGGACAGGCAGCCTGGCTCTACAGCCCCGAGGGTCACTTCTGGTGCTGGTGTCTTGTTTGGGAAATACCTTCCTGGGTAGCTGGCCTCAGAGTGGCATCAGTAACCCACCACTGGAGCTTTGGGACAAGCTCTAAGTCCTCTGCGGAGCCCTCATTAGCCAGGTGGTCCTAGGCGCTGGGGGTGAGGCACCTACTTTAGAGTCGCTGCCTCCCTCCCACACCTGGACACTAAGGAATAAGACTTGCCTCAGTCCCGTTCCTGACCCACGGGGTCCAGGCTGGGGAGTTAAGCATCATGGCATTTGGCTTTGAGTAAAAAAATCAGGGGACTTGGCATGCAAATGAGGCAGTGCTTTGGAGTCCTGGCGCAAAGCAGCTATGTTAACAGGGAGGGCAGCCAGGGCTGGCAGATGGGGTCTGGGACTGCTGACTGTGGGGACACAAGGGAGGAGGCCCCAGGGCCTGATTCAATTCCCTTGAATCTGGTCCAACACTGTGTTTCTTCCTAGCTGCTGGAGAGACGGGGAGTGAGAGCAAGAGGGAGAGACACCTAGGTCTAGGTCCCTGCTTAAGCGTGCAGGATGCATAAGTGCTAAGTAGCCTACGACCTCAGGACCTTTACATTTGCTGTCACTCTGCCTGGCACGCTCATGACCTAGATACCCATATGATTCACACTTGCAGTTTCTTCTAGCCTCTGCTCATATGTCATCTCACCGAGGGTCCCCCTGACCACCTCACCTAAAATAGCACACACTCTCCAGGCCTCTGTCCCCTGGCTTTGCTTTTCCTTCAAAAGTGCTATGTAAATACTACATGTATCTGTTGCTCTTTTTTTACTTATTTCCTGCCCCTTCTCCACTAGACTATAAGTTCTACGAGGCAGGGACTTTTGACCTTTGTTCATTCCTGTGTTCTCAGTGCCTAGAACACGGCCGGCAGAGCAGTGCTCAGTCAAGGCGTGTTGAGTGCACCATTTGACCAGCAGCATGCAAATATGTGTTGATGCTGAGCAGGTATCCGTGAACTGAGGTCTGCTAGGAAAGATGGCCCCCGGCAGTCGGAGGAACCCTCTCCCTGACACAACAAGCTCACAGCTAGCCCCGTCCCACCTTAAACCAAGAGTTGTAACTTGTGGAAAAAGGTGTGAGGTGGAGCAAAGCCCACAGGGCAGGGAAGTGCAGAGAAGGGGCTCCTCACCCGCCAGGACAGGGCTTCAGGGAGGGCTTCCTGGAGGAAGCGATGCCTGGGCTGAAGCTCAGAGGATAGAGCTGTGAGCTTGGTGAGGGTGGGGAAGCTGCAGCAGGAGGAGGAGGGGAAGGAAGTGGGAGGCAGAGGGCCCGGGGCTTTGGAGCAGTGCCCTCTGCGCCCCTCAGGATCCAGTGAAGGTTCCCTGCAACTCGCTGAGGGAAATCCGTACCTTGCTGGGACCGCAGGCACTGTGCCTGAGGGCTGTGTTCAGAAACGGTGAACAAGGCCCACCTCTCAAACGTGGCCGGAGGCTGCTGCAGCCCCCACAGAGGGGAATTTGGCAATGTCTTTCAAAATTAAAAATGGCTTTCCCTCCCTGTCTCAGCACCCCACACCTCCCCGAGGGTCTGGACCGCTGGGCGGATCTGTCCTCTTCAACCTCTGATGGGGTGGACACCCTCCCCATCAACGGCTCTCGCCCGCATGAGGAAATGGTCACTCCTTTGCATGGGGTCAGGGTCCTAGCCTCCCTCCCTCTGCTGTCCCTCTGCTTCTTCCTCCCTACCCTGCAGGCCCTGCTGTCACCAGTTCAAGACCCATGGGAGCCATGCTTTAAAAGGTCAGAACTCAAAATGTCAGGGTTTGGAATAAGGAAAGTTTTATTGATTGAGAAGGTGCACACGGAGGAGGTGGGAGACCTCATGGTACCTCAAATCCGTCTTAATGGAGCCCAGAAATTAGGCTTCTTTTATTTCAAGGGATGAAAGAAGGGTGGGGCTAGAGGCGGGATCCCAGGAGAGCAGGGAAATCTCCAAATCTCTCCGTTCCCAGTTGGGTTTTGAATTCTTGACACCACCCCGCCCCCATCCCCACCTCGACTGACCTGAGTCCAGGCCTGAGATTCCCGGTAAATCTTTGCTAAGCAGTCATGGCTTTGCATATCTTTTCCCGCCTTTGCAGGGGCCTGTTTTTACCTAATTCCTCTAGTTAATTAGACCCATTTACCTGAAGTACCTGGGAGAAATGCAAGCTAGAATTTATGGTGAGAGCTAGATGGGAGAGAAGCAAAACCATTCCACCTTGTTACACTGCCACTGTCAGTCACATCGCCATTCCCTGACTGTCCCTCTCGCTCCCACCTTCAGCCTTTTCTTGTGCCATTCACTCTGCCAGAACCAGAACCGGTCCCAGCTCTCCATCTGTCAAAACCCTGCTCACCTTTCAAGACCTCACCAGGATGTCACCTCCCTGAGAACCCCTTTCCTAAGTACCAGTCAGAGTCTCCCCTTTGGGGAGCGGGACACCAGGAGGGCAGACTAGAAGGGTGGCAAGGAAGCCTGTGCACTAAGTGTCTAAAAAAAGGTCTGGACTAAAAGGACAAAGAGACCAAAGAGAGTCAAGGAGGCTACCTCCCAACCCCCTTTACCCTCAAGTATGGTGAGGGGAGCAGGACAGGGGCCAGTAGTTACTGGGAAGGAGTTAGCCGAGTTGCATGAGGCCCTGAGGTGGCAGGAGGGTTCTAAGAAGAGGGGGGATGGTGGTAGCTTGAGAAAGGTGGGGGTCTGGGGAAGGAGGGGATTAGCTCTGATGAGACTCACTGAGCAGGTGGGGTGTGGGTTAGGGGCTGATGGGGAGCTGGGAGGCCTCAGGGGTACTGAGGTGATGAGGAGAAGTGTTTAGAGAGGCTTCCTCCTCTGATGGCCTGGGCCAGTTCAGGGGACAGCAGTTCCCAGAAGGTGCTTCGATGGAGGGGTTTCCCTGGATCAGGAAGCAAACAGCTCACGGAGCAGGCTTTCGTTTGGATAAGCAAAGACTGCTGTGTACCCAGTGTGTTTGTCCATACCAAGGCCATGGCCAGCGGGATGAGCCAGAAGCTGATCGGAGGATTTGGTGGCTAGAGGAGGGGGTGGGGACAAGAGAGACTTCTTTTACAAATATTTTAATATGAAAATTTTCAAGCACATGGAAAGGTTGAAAGAGTTGGGCAGCCAACACCCATCTATCCACCACCTAAATTCTATCATAAACATTTCTCTAGGTTTACTTTATCCCACATCTCTCCGTCTACCCATCCATCTTACTTTTTGATGCATTTCAGGGTACCTCACCCCTAAATACTTCAGCATGTACACCATTAACTTGAGTTCGATGTTTATTTACAATTCTTTTTTGGGTTTGTTTAGATCTCTAGAGATAATATTTACATCAAGTAAAATGCACAAATCTGAAGTAGATCATTCTTCGAGCTCTGCAAAAGGTACATACCTGTGTCATCTAACTTACCAAGGCACAAAACCTGGCGTCACCCCAGAAAGCTCCCTCGTGCACTTCCCCGGAGAATCCTCACCAGAGAATCTTGACTGCACGTGTTTTGTATGACAATGCTCACTAACAGCCATTCTTCCCCTGAGTACACGACTGCTCAGGGAAGACTACACTTTGTCTTCCTTGCAGCTGGTGTGCTTATGTGAGAAGTTCTCGTCTACAGAGTAGAAGTATTGTAGAAACATCATGTAGAAGGGGAAACATCAGCTTCTAAAAACCATCCTTAAAAGACAACTGGTGTGTCTTTGCCCCTTTGTTCATCTTCCCTGCCTCCTTCCTGTTGCCTGGGACACAGCTGTCATGGCCACCACGCTGGACCATGGAGAAGGGGACAACCCAGCGGGGTGAGGTAGTGAGATGGAAGGAGCCTGGGTCCCTGAACTCTTCGTGGAGCAGAATGTCCTGGATCGCTTTCATGTGAGAGGGAATAAATGTCTACCTTGTTTTAGCTACTGTTGAATGGCAGTTTCTGTTACAGTCAAACTTAGTCTTAACAACAAAATTTAATGGGTTTTAAAAGTTGCACCATGCATGCACTAGCTATCCAGGAAAGTAAATTCTTTTTTTTTTAAATTCATTTTTATTGTTAGATTTATTGGGGTGACATCTGTTAGCAAGGATTACATAGGTTTCAGGCATACAATTCTACAGTGCGTTGTCAGCTTGTTGTATAATAAGTTCACCACCTAATGTGACTTCTCTTTCCATCACCTTATATTTAGCTTCCCCTCCCTCCTCTCCCACCTTCTCCCCTTTCTCCCCTCCCTAACCCACTTGTCCCCAAATAAACATTAAACTATTGATTGGGTCCATGGGTTATTTGTTTGTTTGTTCATTTCTTTTCTCTTTGTTGCTTTCAGTTTTATATTCCGCATATGAGTGAAGTCATACAGTTCTTTGTTTTTTCTGTCTGGCTTATTTCACTAAGCATGAGGATCTCCAGGTCCATCCATTTTGTTGCAAATGGCAATATTTCATCTTTTTTTACAGCTGAGTAATATTCCATTGTGTATATGTACCACAGCTTCTTTATCCAGTCATCTGTCGCAGGGCACTTTGGTTGTTTCCATGTTTTGCCCACTGTGAACAGAGCTGAGATGAACATTGGGGTACATAAGTCTTTTGGGTAGATCCCCTGAACCACATCCTCCCCAGCACTTGTTATTCCTTGTCTTGTTGATAATAGCCATTCTCACAGGTGTGAGGTGGTATCTCATTGTGGTTTTGATTTGCATTTCCCTGATAGCTAATGAGGATGAGCATTTTTTCATATGTCTGCTGGCCATTTGTATTTCTTCATGGGAGGAGTGTCTGTTTAGTTCTTCTGCCCACTTTTTAATTGGGTTGTTTGTTTTTTTGTTGTTAAGTCTTATTAGTTCTTTATATATTTTAGATATTAGATCCTTATCTGATGCGTTATTTGCAAATATTTTCTCCCATTCAGTTGGCTGTCTCTTTGCCTTGTTGATGGTTTCTTTTGCTGTGCAGAAGCATTTTAGTTTGCTATAGTCCCATTCATTTATTTTTGCTTTTACTTCCCTTGCCTTTGAGGACAGGTTCATGAAGTCTTCCTTGAGTCCTAGGTCTATAAGTTTAGTACCAATGTTTTCTTCTATACAGTTTATTGTTGCAGGTCTGATATGAAAGTCTTTAATCCATTTTGAGTTAATTTTTATTATATGGAGAGAGTTCACAGCTCAGGTTCATTCTTTTGCATATGTTTTTCCAGTTTTCCCAGCACCACCTACTAAAGAGGCTGTTTTTTCCCCATTGTATGTTTTTTGCTCCTTTATCGAAAATTATTTGTCCATAAATCTGTGGGTTTATTTGTGGGTTTTCAGTTCTATTCCATTGGTCTATATTTCTGTTCTTCTTTCAGTACCAAGCTGTTTTGACTATTGATGCTTTGTAATATAAATTGAAGTCAGGGAATGTAATGCCACCAGCTTTATTCTTTTTATGTAGTATTGCTTCGGCAATTTGAGGTCTTTTATGGTTCCATATAAATTTACTAATTCTTTTATCTATTTCACGAAAGTATGATTGTGGGATTTTGATGGATATTGCATTAAATCTGTAGATTGCTTTGGGCAGAATGGCCATTTTAACAATGTTAAGTCTTCCTATCCATGAACAGGGGATATTTTTCCACTTCTTAAAGTCTGTTCCAATTTCTTTCAAAAGTGTCTTATAGTTTTCTGTGTATAAGTCTGTCACGTTCTTTGTTAATTCCCAGATATTTCATTCTTTTTGTTGTGATAGCAAAGGGAATTGACTTCCTCATTTCTTTTTCTGAGGATTCATTGTTTGTACATAGGAATGCTGTTGATTTTTGTACATTGATTTTGTATCCTGTGACTTTACTATATTCGTTTATTGTTTTTAATAGTTTCCTGGTGGAATCTTTGGAATTTTCTATATAAAGGATTATGTCATCCACAAATAGTGACAATTTGACCTCTTCTTTCCCAATTTGGATACCTTTGATTCTTTCTCTTGCCTGATTGCTGTGGCTAGAACTTCCAGTGCTATATTAAATAGCAGTGGTGACAGGGGGGGCATCCCTGTCTTGTTCCTTTTCCCCATTCAGTATGATGTTAGCTGAGGGTCTCTCTATATGGCCTTTATTATGTTGAGATACTTCAGGAATGTAAATTCTAAAACAAGATTAAACATAAAACAAATAAGAAGAGACTGCTGTAGAGACTGCTATGGGCTCTCCCTCCCCAGCAGAGGAGTGGGGAAGCCCCAGTTGGTGCTGTTAGTGGTGGCTGAGGATCCATGTCACATGGCAGAGGCCCAAACTAGCAGTGACTTAAACAAGATAGAAATGTATTTCTCTGCATGTGAACACCTCAGCCGGCCAATATCACAGGTTTGTGACCCAGCTCCCACTCTCCCAACATTCCCTATCAGTGCAATGGCCAGTTTCTGAATGCAAAGCCTCAACATTGAGGCTCACACCTGAGGTGCCCACGGGACATTGGAGCCTTCCAGACATGTAGGTTCCCCTCTGGCTCACACCTGGCTCACCTCTGTCATTTGCCTGTATCCTAGACAGCAACCTCTTCTGCTCAAGGCCACTGTGGGGGGGCTCCCAGCATTGGACACCTCAGGACAGGACCAGCTCTCCTGCCTGTGCCTGTGGGCTAGCTTGTCCCCAGACAAGCCTCCAGGGCCCTTCTCCTGGGCCCAGGGACATGGAGGCAGTTCTTATCTGGCCCTGCAGCAGGTTATCAACCAGCCTCCTGCCCTCTGGCTGATGTCCAGTGACATTCACATGCCACATCTTAATCTCCTTAGGCCGTCCTCTCTTGTAGCTGTCGGACTCTGCACCTGCTGTCCTCTCAGGCTACGCTTCTGATCCCAGCTGTCACAGTTCCACTCCCCCAGCTCAAACCCAACCAAGTCGTGAGAGTCTGGCCCTTAGCTAGAAGTTCTCATTCTGGGCCTTTGAGTTGGGGGAGTTTGTCTGGTCAAAGTAGTCGTTTAAAAATCACTCTTGGATTTGGGACTGTGGTTAGACTATCCATAATAATAGCCTTACTAGGTAAAATAATAACAATAATAATTAGTGCGGCTGCTTTCTAAATGCCTGCTCGGTGACAGATGCTCTCTCTACATCTTTCTGAGGCAGGGACTGTTGGCTCCCATTTTACAGGAAGAAATTGAGGTTCAGAGGTGTTAACACACACTCCCCAGAGTTGGAATCCAAAGTTCTGCTGCTCTACAGCTATGTCCTTCCCCAAGTCAGGAGAAAGGCCTGGAGCCCGGTCCAGCTCAGCCACTTGCAGCTGCGTCCCACAGGTAAGTCCCTTAGCCTTGCCCCGCTTGGTTTCCTCACCTGGAAAGTGGAAAGGATGATGCATGGGACGCAGAGACATGATAGAGCCCCTTTTCAGTTGGGGTGTGACCCTTTTGTCTGTCGGCTGGGCTCTTTAGGGCAGGAACCCTCGGGGCCTGGCCCTGTGCCTGGCACCCCAGGACCTTAGCCAGTGCTGCCATGTTGATCTGAGTAGCTAGTGCTTCTGTTGAGAGACACACTTTGGAGGGACCCAATGGTGGGAAAGAGGGTATCATAGGGGCTCCTTAGGGTGGGATAAGCAATGAGGACAACGAGGGGTGTGGAAGGGGGGAGGTGGGATGGAATAGAGATGTGAAGAAGTTGGAGATGACAAGAAATGGGGAGCAGAGTGAGGAAAAGAGGCTAGAGCAGGGCAGGCTTGAAGGGGTGGCCCCAGGTGGTCCACTGCAGGGGAGCAGGCAGAGATCCAGGGGGCCATGGCATTGGGGTTTGGCTCCTGTGTAAGCCACAGTGGCATGGGGTTCCCTGGGTCTGGCTGGCTCCAGGTCACTTCTGTCCCCCAATTTGCACCCCCGATGCCTGCCCTTTTCATGCTTCCAGAACCTTCTCTGGCTAGCTGTTGCATAACTTATTCCCTCAGGAAGCCTTTCTGTCCGCTGCAGACACTTCCCACCCCTCCTGCTGTGGCAGCACTCAGATGAGGGTGGGGGTGGGGGTGGCAGTGGATGACAGGAGAGTCCAGGGCCGTGACTGACAGATGAACCTGTCAGCCCTGGGGTACAGTCATTGGGGAGGGGCAGTGACAATTGGGAAAGCAAACTCTAGGTCAGCAGGGTCCAACCTTGTGGCTTCCCTGGGCCACATTGGAAGAAGAACTGTCTGGGTCACACATAAGATACACCAACACTAAGGACAGCTGATGAGCTAAAAAAAAAAAGGTCTCTAGAACATCTCACACTGTTTTAAGAACGTGTGTTGGGCTGCATTCAAAGCGGTCCCGGGCTGCAGGTTGGACATGCCTGCTCGAGGTTATTTACCCGCCTCTCCCTGTGGTTATTTACTTTTCTGTGATTCTGGGAAAGGGAGAAAATGAGCACGGGGCCTCGAGGGGCCTCTGCAAACAACAGAGGCATCTGTGTGTTAACTGATTCTGTCATCCCAGACACAACCAGCGTGCACGGCGGGTCTGGGAGGCTTGACGAGGGCAAGGGCAGGTGCGGCATGGGCCGGCCAGAGGGAACCGTGCAGGTCAGTAAGACCTGACCGCCACCTACCACACACTGTCCAGATAAGGACACTGTGGTGCAGAGAGGGGAGGTCACTCCCCAGAGCTGACCCTATCCATAGGGCCGGGGTCCTTGGACTGGGAGGAGAGTCAGGTGCTAAGGCTGTTTAGCTCCTGGGGGCTGTCCTCCAGCAGACCTGGGCTTGAGTCCCAGCGCGTCCTGTTTCTCCGACTGCAGTATAGAGATGAGGAGACTTGCTGGTTGTCTTGAGGGATGCCCAGGGGATGATTCACATGTACTGATGGAGCTTTGTTGAATTTCCTAGGCTCGTTTCTGGAAATCAGCATGATTCTCTTCCTAACAGTGAGAGGCAGTGCTCTGTGCCTCAGTCCCCTTACCCATGAAATGGGTGTGATCATAAAAGTACCCACCTTGAGAGTTGTTGTGAGGGTAATGCATTAGTCCAAAAGTGCTCAGGAAGCGCTCAGCAGTGTTGACTGTCACTCTGCATGTTTTCTGGGCAGTGTCTGTTTGTCAAGAATGCAGGAACAAGATTATACAGCCCTTGCCTTCTGGGGCTTAGTCCTCAAGATGTGGTCCCAAGACCCTTTTAAAGGAGCCACAAGGTCAAAACTATTTTCATAGCAATGGGGGGAGGCAAAAAATCCCCAGAATTATCTTTTGGATGTCAGGCCCCTTGTAGTGCAGGCTTCCCCTGCTAGGTGAGTGTTGTAGGGGCCCATCTGCACCAGTGTACCTGCTGGCATTGTTGTGAGAACCTGCGTTCGGCTTCAGTGAATTGTTTTGGAGACCCTTTCAACGCGTTTGCCCATTTCATGACGGGTGATTTACACAAACAACAAACCTGCCCACACCGCACTGAGTGGTCAGCAGTCTTTGACCATAAAAAGGCATGACCCCAGTGCCCCGCCCTCCCCATTCACCCGCTCTCACCCCAAGAAACTATTTTTTGTCCCCCACCATGAAAACAGTCTTCCAAGGGGAACGTTTAACCTATGTGGAAGAGGTGAAACAACAAACAGCAGAAACACGGAGAGGCATCCCAATCGATGAGTTCAGAAACTATTGAGCAGTGAAAAACCATCTCCAAAGGTATATTGCATCCAACGGAGAGCACTTTGAAGGTGACTGAAGTCTAAACGTGTAAGAATGAACACACAAGTCTTGTTCTAAGGCGTAGTTCTCTGCTGTGTTTACGTGCTGGTACCTGCAGTGCTTGAGCGTTGGTGCCGTGGCATGGTCTGGGCGGGGGCACCCACTGTGCTGGTACCCACGCGGCCCTCACCCAGCCCTGGCAGGGAAGGAAAACAAGCCAGTTTCACTAAGAACGTTCTTGATGAGTCAATAAAAATCATTAGCTTTATTAACCCTCTACCTTGGTGCACATTTTTTAATATTCTGTGTGATAAAATGGGAAGTACGTATGAAGCATTTCTGCTGCGCCTGAAGCGTGGTAATCGTCTCACTTACGCGGGTGACTCGTCAGCAGAAATGGCCCTTTTCTTCATGGAGCACCATTTTTATTTGAAAAAAAAAAACAACTGTAGACACTATAGTGATTCAGTCCTGGGTATTTGGCATATATTTCTGGAAAATGAATGAAATGAGCATGTTGCTTCAAGGAAAACAACTGACAGTATTTGTTGCCAATGATAAAATTTGAGCTTTCTGCATTTTGGACAACTTTTATCTGCAACTACGAGCTTGCCAGCCTCTGAATGCTTGAAGGCTTTTATCTCCAAACGGCCAATGCACGATGTTACAAAAATCACGCAGAAGTAAAAGTACAAGGCAGATCAATGGATTTGAATGTAATACAATGTGAAAAGGCTTTTGATAAGGTTTCAGATTCTAGACTTCAACTAAAAATCTACCTCGTGTCGAGGTTTGGTGTAGTATCAAAGCATGGCTGTAAAAATGGAACAGGCTACTAGAATTCTCGTGCCTTTTCCAACTGCATATGAGTGAGGCCAGATTTCCCTTATTTATTTCAATCAAAATAGCATATTGCAGAAGATTGAATGTGGAAGCCGATATAAGAATCCAGCTGTCTTCTATTAAGCCAGACATTTAAAGAGATTTGCAAAAATGTAAAACAATCCCACTCTTTTCTCTTTTGTTTTTGAAAATAGTTATCTTTCACAAAAATGTATTACTTATAGTAACATGTACTGAGATTTTAATTTTATTTTAAATGAGTTAATGAATGAATACTTAAACATGTCTGTTTTAATTTCTAATACAATAAAATACTGATGAAACCCACACAAACGAAAGCTCTTTGGGATCCTAAATAATTTTTAAGAGTGCAAAGGGGTCCTGACACCCAAAGATTTGAGAACTAGTGGTGTAGTACATGTAGGGTGGGAGCAGAATGTTATTCTCAGTGAGTGAGAGCTAACGTGGGTCTGTACAGCATGGAAAGAAGATGGAATGACACGATAGAGAAGCAAGCCAGGAAGGCTCCCAGGAGGAGGTGTCCTTATAATAGCTAGAGCTGGCTAACAGGAGATTGTGCAAGTTACTGGAACAGAAAGGCTAGTATAAGGAATCTCCAGAACAGCAGGGAGATCTCCAGAAACCCATATAAGAGGTCGATTGAGTCTAAAACAGCCGAACAACCCCTAGACCAAAACACTCAGATCTTTACCTAATTCTTCTCCCAGCTCTAACTCTAGGGGGCTGATGTCCACATGTACCCAACGTGGTCAGATCCAGATACCCTCAGCATGGCCCTCTCACTCTGATCCCTAGCAGAGAGAGCTGGGGACACCCTAGTCAGAATTGGGCTGTTCAGCAAGACCATGTCCTATCACCCCTGGCCCCCCAGACCTCCACACTAGGGCCAGCACAAGCCTGCCCTCCTCCTCTTGGGGATCCCCTTCTCAGAGGTTTCATCAGTTTCTAGTTTGTGATATGTAGAAATACGTGAGTGAAGTGACTTTTGGACCGCACCTAAGCATGGGGGCTGGCTGTGGGGAGAACCATGTGATTAGGGCTGGAACTTTCAGTCCCACCCCCTGACCTCTGGGCAGGGGAGAGGGGCTGGAGGTGGGTGACTCAATCTCCAATGGTCAATGATTTAATCAATTGTACCTGTGTGATGAAGCCTTCTCAGACACCCACACTGTGCCCACCGCCAGAGCGCTCTTTCCTCTCAAGTTCTAGTTCAGAACAGAGACACACTTAACTTGCCTTAATCGAAGGTTTATTGAAGGATACATGTGGACTGGGGTTGGGGCCTGTCAGGTGGTGGGGACTAGGGACTTGTCTTCGATGAGCATCTCCTGTCCTGGGTGGGTCCCACCACCTGTGCATGGACTACTCTCTTTGTGGCACCAGCCGGCTTCCTGCTCACCCATTACTCACAGAACGTGCTGTCTCATGGCTTTGATTCCACACAGCCCATCATGGCCTCTCCCAGCACTTCCTCTGCCCCTCTGTCACTGATAACTGCGCTTAGGTCAAGCTCCTGAGCAGATTCCAGGCCACATCATAGCTTGAAGCAGTCTCTGTCACTAGTGACTGGCTGCCACTAGCCAGGTATCTACTCTGGTCCATTCATCCTAGGCCATGAGAACCTAGTGGTATAGTACATGTAGGGTGGGAGATCAGGCTGATCCTCATTGAAAGGGGCTGGGTAGAGACCGGGGGCAGGGGCTGGTGAGCCCCAGGAATCCTGCAACCCTCTGCCTGAATCCTCTTCTAGGTAAAGACCCATCTCCAATATAAGCCCCTCCAAGAAGCTGACCTTCCTGTGCTTCCAGGCTTCTTGGTACAGGGACTGTTGGGGAAAGAAGGCCTGTGAAGGAGGGTGGAGAGAAGAGGTGGGCCAGCATTTGCCTGGGCAGCCATGGGAACTTCCCCAACTTCAGCCAAGTCAGAGGAGATGAGGTGTCAGGCAGGACAGAGTGGGCAAGGAGCCTCCCCCTTGGACAGGGCACTGGCCCCACCTGTCCCTTCACTCATCTTTATTACCTATTGCCCTGCGGGCTGCTGAGTTTGTGAGGCTCAGGGACAGGGAAGCTGCAGAGACCTCAGCCAAGGTCATGCCACTGTGCTGGGCACAAATCCGCTGACTCCTGAGGGAGTGCTCCCAGCCACCCCAAGGTTTGCTGGTGGCAGGTCCTTTCAGCATCTGGAAGGTGGCTGTGCTCTGACCATGCCATTGTCCCCTCTTCCCAGCCAGCTCAGGGCAGAATCCAGTAAATAATATGCTGCCCATCGATCAGAGGTCACTCGGGCCAGGGCCGATCGATGGCTGCAGACAGCTGGGCAGGCCGGTAATGAAGTGCCAGCTCCTTGGCGGGGGTGCGGCTGGCCCTGGATGTAATCCCCTGCCTCCTCCACAAGGCTGCAGCATGGGTGTCACAAGGGAAGATGGATGAGGCTCCCAGGCCGTTTGGGGGTGGGGGTGAGACATGTGGAGTTGGTGATGCTCACTGGGGGCACAGGCCTCTGCACTCCCAGGGTGTCCTCCCCAACAGGCTTCCCTTAGGGGAATACACACTCCCCACCCCACCCCATTCCTGCCCACCCCAGCACACCCCATGCTGTGTACTTGGCCCTGCAGGCATAAGGCTGTCTGTTCTTCTAAAATGAGGGTGTTTTGAGGGGCGGGGAAGGACACAGGAGACTAAACATGGTTGAACACTTAGGGTGTGCCAGCTCAGGTCCATCTTATTCTGTTTTTACTGCAGTCTGGCTGGATAAATATTATTATGCCCACTTATACCCAGAATTCTCTTCCGGAGGGAGGCCCCTTGTAGCACAGGCTTCCCCCGGCAGATGAGTGTGCTAGGAGCCCCTCTGCACCAGTGCACCAGCTGGTGGTGTTGTGAGAGGCTGCACTCAGCTTCAGTGAAGGGTTGTGGAGACTCTTTTAAATGCATTTGTCCATTTCATGGGGGTGATTGACACGA
The DNA here is from genome assembly GCA_004026885.1 of Lyroderma lyra. Taxonomy (NCBI): domain Eukaryota; kingdom Metazoa; phylum Chordata; class Mammalia; order Chiroptera; family Megadermatidae; genus Lyroderma; species Lyroderma lyra. Next base: position 55,117 of record PVJL010003877.1, read on the forward strand.
GCAACATGTGGCACGACAACGCACCTGCCCATACCGCGCTGAGTGTGCAGCAGGTTTTGACCCCAAAACGGCAGGACCTCCGTGCCCCACCCGCCCTATTCACCCAATCTTGCCCCTCAAGTGACTTGTTTATTTGTTTGTTTGTTTCCTGGATGAAAAAAGTCCTCAAAGGGCAATGTTTTGCTGATGTGGAAGAAGTGAAACCAAAAAACGGCAGGAGCACTAAGAGGCATCCAAATCGACGATTTCAAAAGCTGTTCTGAGCCGTGGGAAAGGCGTCTCAATGGGTGTATCAGACGAAGAGTATTTTGAAGGGGACTGAAATTTAAACATGGGAGACTAAAAACACACTTTTTTATAAATACATTCCTGTTTTTCGTTTTTGTTGTTGTTGTTGTTTTTGGTTCCCCCCTTACAGAGAAGGAAACAGGCTCAGAGAGGAAGACATGTTTAACCATTAGAGCTGCCTCGCCGTGGCCCAGGCCAGGCAGCCTCATAAGGTGGTGAGCTCTCCGTCACTTCAGGTATTCCAGCAGAAGTTGGCGGACTGGCTGTTGTGGAGCCATGGACAAATTCCTGCACCAGGTGGGCTGTGGATTGCAGAGCCCTGGGGTCCTTCCCAACTCTGAGCCTGTACTTGTCTGTGGGAAACAAGGGAAGAGCTGGGTATCTGGTTTCCAAACTGTGTGCAGATTTTTGGGTACTCTGGAGGCACTGCAGAGCCCAGGAATGTTTGACTCAAGCTCACTATCAATACCATTTTTACGATAAAAAAGTATTTAAAAACAAATACAGACTGGCAATTAGGTTACAAACTTTTAACCCATATGAAATTCCCAGAAAGTTTCCTTTGAGTGGACCTGGAGTTAAAGATTCTCCTGCATCTGTATTTAATTGAACCATATTGCAAGGACAGATAATATAAGAAATAAAAAAAAACCCTCTTTCAACTTGCAATTAGTTATCTGAATGAATAAATAATAGTGTACAATGCAAACAGAATGTGGAAACAAGTTGGAGGCTGAGGGCAGTAACTGTCATTGATAATCCCTGATTTTTATCTTATATTCAGCGAAACAGCTTTGTCCTCATGTTATCTAATCTTACTATAATTGTTCTCTATTACATTATTATAATAAGAATATGGCATACATGGGAATACATCAAGTGCATTTGTACTAACAAAATATGACGTTTATTTATTTTGCATATTGTGATTCTGCTTAGATTTCATTTTAGGAAAAGCTCTGCTATTGAAAATGTTGGGATGTCACCATAGCCATGTGACTCAGGCTGCCAGCCCCAAGTGTTTTCCAAGCAAGGAGGGGTGAGGCGGGCGGGATTTGGATTTACTGCCCCTGCCTGTCCTTACACACAGGCCACTATGTCGGTGATCCTGGCCCTTGGATCTAGGAGACAGCACCCCCAGTGGACACCTGAATCTGAGCCCTCTGCACTGGTTAACCTGTGCCCTGAACTCTTCCTTTCCAAAATTCCCTTCTGAGGAATGCTAGGCTTTAAAAACAGTTATGGGGCCACAAAGATGCCTGCTGCCCTCATTTATATCATGTGGGTCTGCCCTATTGACTCTCGAACTTCGACATGGAGAGAGGCCATTTGGTCTGACCAGCAAACCCCCCACCCCCCGCCCTGCCCTGACATACACACACACACAGATAGCTCCCAGGGATGGCCCTGACTGAAGAAGGTTTGGGGGTCAAAATGGCAACATTGTTTTGTATCATTAGTTTCTTCTTTCCCTACTCTCCAGCAACCCTGGTCTTGGGTCTGCTTCTCCAGCCTCCCAAACACGCTCCTGCCTCAGGGCCTTTGCAAGGGCCCCCAAGTCCACTTGGAAGTTCTTTCCTGCAAAGCTTTGCACAATGAGCTGCTCCTCAGGCTCAGATCACAGCTTAGGTGTCACCTCCCCAGACAGCTGCCTCTGCCCACCTCACCCAGCATGGCCATTCCCCACCCCATCACCATTCACTTCATCAGTTGGACTTTCTTCTTAGCGCACATCACGTTTTCTACGCATATCTTGTTTCCTTGCTTGTTTTTGTGTTTGGTTTCTCCATCCCAGGATGGCAGTTTCACAGGGCTGCTGTGTTCCCAGCTGCCCTGTCCCCTGCCCTGGCACCATGCCTGGCACACAATAGAGGCCCAGCAAATGTTTGGGGAATCAAGGAGCTCAGAGCTTTGGAGTTGTGCATGATCTTCAGGGCTGATTTCCTGGGAGGTGGGTGATTTTACTTTTAAGCCCTGAAGCTTGGAGACTTCCATGGGAGACTAGAGAAAGGGGCTCAGGGAGGTGGGGAAGGGTGGCTGGTGGACATGGAGGCAGTGGGAGTTCTGGGGTGTATGAAGACCCAAAACTACTCTGGGGGAAAGCCAGCTGGGAGATAGAAAGTTCTGGGTCTCAGTGATGTGAAGGGAAGAAACCAGGGTAAGGAGGCACAGGGGAGGGGAGAGGACAGGGCCTTGTGTCTGGCCTTCCTCAGATCCCACCATCCCAGGGCAGAAACGGGGAGAGAGAAATGCAGGGAGGAGGACAAGACTGAAAAAAGTTTTAAGAACTCAAAATATTACTGAGTGGACCTGGCTGACACGCAGCTCTGCATTTCTCAGAACATCTCTCCCTGCGGGGCCCCCACCCCACAGAGGAGGCGCTCACTGACTGCCTGGGGCCCAGAGGGCGTTTGAAGGAGGCGGGGTGGGGGAGGGTTAGTTGTTGACCCTAAGTTAACCGTTTCCCCGTTTAGAAAAAAAGAAGGGCAGCGCACTTGCTATGTGCATTTAATTTTATATAAACACGCTCCTGGAGGCTGAAGCCAATCTGACTGGGTTTTGGTGTGAAAATAAAGTATAACAACTGTTCTTGGAGTGATTTCTAAACAGACCTTGCCTCTAATCCTAATGTAACAGAAATGTCTATGATCAGCACTTAATAATTTGAAGGGCGAGGTTGGGACTGTGATCCGGGAGTGATCTCGGGGTAACGCTGCAGCCACAAGTGCTGCTGGCGACTATTCTTGGGGGCAAATGGGAAAAGGTCAAGAGACCCAGCAGCCGTTAGGAAGTGGTCCCATCCAGGGAAAGGTGTCTAGACTGGTGGGGGACAGCAGGCCACAAGGGAGCCACCGCACTGCCAGGTCACGGGGAGGCTTGGGGCTGGTGGCCCCCGCCAGGTGGTCTGGGAGGTGTGGGATGCCAGGGCTGAGAGGCCCTGATGGAAATTTGTTTCCCACACCGCCCCCACCTCCTCAAACAGCTGTCCCTTCATCTGGGCTCACCCTGCCCACCTCCCTACTGCTAATCTCGTTTGGCACAGCAATTAAAATTTAAAGGCCCATCAGCACGGTCCCTCGAATGCCAGGTTCTTCCCAGATAGAATTATTTAATAGACTGGATGGCAACTCTGCAGGCTCCGGCTGGGGCTGCAGACCCACCGAGGCAGAAAATTAATAAACACAGCGGCTGCCCCCGCCACCCTGCTCACTCTCTCCTGCTCATGCAGGGGCTGACGGGGACATTTCCCAGGCAGAATGCGTCGTCCGAGTTCGTGGGAGGAGGGACAGGAAAGCCGCGGGGACCTGGCAGACCATCTCGGGGTATGGGAAGCCCCATCTGCCACTTATCAGCTGAGCGGTGTAAGACAAGTTACTTAACTTCTCTGTTCTCAGTCCATTCATCTGTGTCATGGGGTCGTGGCGAGGCTCGCAGAGGTGCTGCGTGTCAGGCACTTGGCGTGATAACCGGCCCACGGAAGGGACTCAACAGACAGAAGTTCCTCCCGTCTCCCTCGTACATAACCACCGTACCGGTGCTGCTGCCGGCCACCAGGCTGGGATGCGGGGGACGGAGGAGGAAGGGGTGGGTAGGGAGCCCTATCTACCACAGTACCAGGCCAGGTGGCTCCCGACTTCCGTGGCCTGAGGGTTCACAGGTCTGTGGGCTGGCCAGACCTGGGCGTGTGACCTGGGGAAAAGGGGCCCCCAAGGCCTGCATCGTGGATGGCACTCTCACTCCCTGTGAGTTCTTTGGCAAGGCTCTTAGGTTCTTGGGCCTCAGTTTCCTCACCTCTAAAACGAGCATGAGTACCAATGTTTTGGGATGTCGAGAGGCTTGGTGAGTTAATGATGCTGAGCATTTGGCATAGGTGCCCTGGGGATCCTGCTTGTCTCACCCACAGTGTGCCAGGGTGGACCCCTATGGGGCAAGCCCAGGGGACAGGAGCTTTGGAGGAGAGGCTGTGGGGTGAGGCATGCTGGTGAGGGGTGTGTTTCTGGAGGACAAGGTCCTCGCCTAATGTCTAGCTTGAGTCCCAGACATCTGGGGGCAGTGGCTTATCCCCTGCTCCCTCCCCACCCTGCTCCAAATCCAGTGCTCCTCCTTGACGGGTGGGGCTTGAAGATGAGGAGGCCAGGGTGCTCATCTGTGGGAAGGGGCATCCGTTCTGGGAGCTGGTAGTCAGCTAGGACAGAGCAGGTACTACGTGCCAGCACTGCTCGAGGGGCCAGGGACACAGCAGTGACCAGAGCCAAGATCCTGTCCTCATAAACTGATGTTGGCCAGGGACAGGGAGGGGGACCACATGTGCAGCGGCAAGAGATAGCACCCTGCTTTTCATAGGGCTATTAGGGAGGGCCTCTTTGAGAAGGTGACACTTCCGCAGAGCCCTGAAGCAAGTAAGGGGGCCACTTCCGGACCTGGGGGAAGAGCATCTGGCAGAGGGAGCCACCGGGGCCAGGGCCCTGAGGTGGGAGCAAGCCTGATCTGTTTGAACAGCAAAGAGGCCCGGGAAGTGGGAGTGCAGCGTGTGCGTGAGAGCGAGGGAGCTGGGGTGGGGGACGAGGGGGGCGCTGGCCTTGGGGACGAGGGGGGCGCTGGCCTTTCAGGTTCCCCGCATTTCACTGAGGAGTGGGAGGCAGGGGAGGGTCAGAGCAGGAGATCTGACAACACTTTACAGGCACGTCTGTGGCTCCTGAGGGGAAATTGAGGGCAAGCAGTGAAAGACTGGTGGGGAGCTGCGTGGCTGTGCAGGCAGGAGGCGATGGGGCCCAGACCGGGGTAAGGACAGTGGCGGGAAGAGACGGGCGGGGACTCTGGGTATTTTGAGGGGAAGCGCACACATAGGGTGAGTTAGGAAAAGTGTTTCCCTTGGGCCTCTGGCAGCCCTCACCTCCCGAAAAGCCCATTCCCCCTTCCTCAGAGCCTTGACTCTCTGTTGGATGTCTGACCCCTCTGTCCCTCCAAGGAAACTTCAGGGGCCTTCTAGAAGCATCCACGGTCTGAGGAGAAACTTTCACTGGGGCCTTTCCCTCCTGTGCATTGTGTGCCCAGGTGTCCCTGCACCCCCACTGCACACCCTGGGGTCTAAAGCCCTGACTGGGCTGGGAGGAGGGCTCTGTGCCCCAGCTGGAGGGGGAAACTGTGTGTATGTGATTTCTACCACAGTGGGACACACTGCAGGGGTAGCAAATGGCTCTTTAAGGCTGAAGTGGGGTTGGGGAGTGAGATCATGGACAGTCAGAATAAGGGGGTACAGCCTTGGGGGGAGGTGTCCCTGAGGGCCCTACATCGCCTTCACCCCCAACCTTCAGTTGCAAGCCCCCTATCCTGACTGCCCAGGGCCATGTGCAGGCCCGTGTCCCCAACCTCGCTCCCAGACTCACCCTCCTGCCACCTCCCCGGCCCCGCAGGCATGCGGGTCAGGTGGGTGGGTCCCCCTGAACAACAGCGCCTGCCTTGAAATCCAGCCATTGCCAGGGGGCTTGGGCCTGTCGTTTCTGTGTGCTTCAGTGCCCCGGAGAATTATGTGGAGAGAAATCAGCCTTGCTTTTCTTTGTCTTCAACAAAGGGATAATGAAAAGGCTCCCAAAGTGCTTCCGAAGAGGGGGCTCCGCATGTTTCCTGCACTTCAGGGGCAGGTGGGATGGTAGGCTTCCAGACAGTTGCACACCAGCTGTGGGGGTGGAGGGGGGAGATTAGTGCACCTTCACACACTCCCTTCATGCAATTCACTATTGCTGGCTGCAGAGAAGCAGCAGGAGGCTTACAGGGACATGGACGGCATGGGCAAAGGCCCTGAGGCAGGAGAGAGCCGGCACCTTCAAAGAACTGAGGAAAGGCTGAAGTGCTGGGATGCAGAGACCAAGACCACTGGGAAACTGGTCAAGATTTTAGCATGAGAATGACCCAGTCAAATTTTAAAAAATTTAAAAATTAATGTATAGTAAAATTGACTTTGGGAAGGGTGTACAGTTCTATGAGTTTTTTTTTAAATTTTTTTTGCTTTTTGGTATGTGGGTAGCTCCCTGGCTGGGAATCGAACTCAGGCCGCAGCGTTGACAGCGCCAACGCCGAAGCCCTAAGCCACTGCACCACCAGGGAACTCCCTAGTTCTGTGAGTTTTAACGTAGGTATATATGTGTGTAACCACCACAACGATCAGGACACTGAACGGTTCCGTCAGCCCCCGTGCTAACCCTCTGCAGTCATCCCACCCTCCACCCCTGACCCCTGGCAGCCTATGGTCTGTTCTCCATCACTGTACTTTTGCCCTATTCAGAATGTCGTATGAGTGGAATCATGGTATACAATAGACTTGCACGGAGGGTGCCAAAAATGTGTACACATTGTAAGAAAGGAAAAAAACTGTATTAAAGTCATAATACTCAGGATAGACCAATAACAACAGGTGAACACAAGTCACGTTTGACTTCTGCAATTCCAAGAGGTGCTCAAAGCGGTTCCCATCAGTATTGATGTAATACATAGATGGCATCTCTTTAAATGTGTGTGCATTTTTGGGGCACCCCGATATAACTTTTTCGAGATTGGCTCCTGTCATTTGGCAAAGTGCCTTGGACACGTATCCAAATGGTTTCATGTATCAGTAGCCCCTTTTCACTGCTGAGCAGCATCGGACTGAATGGATGCACCGTGATTTGCTCTTCCCTTCACTCACGGAGGGGCGTTTGGTTGTTCTCAGTTCCTGGTGGTTGTGAATACAGCTGCTGGAAAGATTGTCCACAGTTTTTGGTGTAGGATAAATATCCAGGAGTGGGATTGCTTGGTCCTATGATATGTGTATATTTAAAGTTATAAGAAACTGTCAATCACTTTTGCACAGCGGCTGTACGAGTTCCGTTCCCACCAGCAATGTCTGAGACTTCCAGTCGTTCCAGATCCTCGCCTGCACCAGGCGCCTTTTCGTTTGATCATTCCGTAGGTGTGTAGTGTGTCTCATGGTTTGAGTTTGCTTTTTTTTAATGACTAATGATGTTGAGCAGCTTTTCATGTGCATACTTGGCATTCATACATGAGTATATCCTTTTTGGTAAATTATCTATTAATGTCTTTTTCCTATTTAAGGTAATTTTTTTACTGTTGAATTTTGAGTGTTCATTATATAGTCTAGTTAAAAGGCCTTTGTCAGCATGTGATTTGCAAATATTTTCTTCCCAGTCTATAGTTTGTCTTTTGGTTCTCTTCGTAGTGACTTTCACACAGCACAAGTTTTTAATTTTGATGAAATGTACTTTACCACATTTTTTCATGGATTGTGCCCTTGTTGTCATTTCTAAGAACTCTTTGTCTACCTCCAGGTCATGAAGACTTTTCTCCTATGTTTTCTTCTAAAAGTTTTATAATTTTACATTTAACATTTAGATTTATGATTCACTTTGAGTTAATTTTTGCATAAATTGTGAGGTTTAAGTTGAGGTTCTTTTTTTTTTTTTTTTTTTTTTTTTTTTTTTTTTTTTTTTTTTTTTTTTTTTTTTTTTTTTTTTACATTTTTTTCCACTTGTTACACCACCATTTGTTGAAAAGATTATTCCTTCTCCATTGAATTGCCTTTACTTTTGTCAAATGTCATTTGAACATATTTGCATGAGTCTATTTCTGGGCTCTCTTTCCTGTTCCATTGACCTATGTGTCTATCCCTTTGTTAATACCTCCTTGCCTTTATTGTGGTAACTTTATTAAGTCTTAAAATTGGGTAGTTGACTCCTCTAACTTTTTCTTTTCAAAATTGTTTTGGCTACTCTAGTTCTATTGTCTTTCCATATTAATTTTAGTGGAATTTTTAGTGGAATTAGGTTAAAAAAGCTGTAGGTCGGTTTGGAGAGAATTGATATTTAACTAACTACACTGAGTCTTCCTATTCATGAATACAATATGTCTCTCCATTTATTTAGGTCTTCTTTGATTTTTGTCATCAGCATTTGTAGTTTTCAGCATACAGATTCTGCACATTTTGTTATATTAATAACTAAGCATTTCACTTTTGGCAACTATTGTAAATGGCATTTAAAAAATTATTTTTGGTTTCCAAGTGTTCACATTGCCAGTAGATAGAAATATGATTGATTTTAGTGTGTTGACAGATTCTGCAAACTTGCTAAACTCAATTGCTAGTTCTAGGAACTTTTTTGGATAGATTCCATATTTTCTACATAGACAACCTGTTATCTGTAAATGGGGATCATTTTGTTTCCTCCTTTCCTATGTGTATGCTTCATTTCTTTTTCTTGTCTCATTGCGTTGGCTAAGACTTCTTATACAATGCTGAGTTAGGGGTGGTGATGACAGTGGGCATCCTTGCCTTGTTCCTGATCCTTACAGGAATGAATGTACTCCTTCATTATTAAGTATGATGTTAGTTGTAAGGGTTTTTTTTAAAAGATGTCATTTATCAGATTAAGGACATTCCTTTTATTTCTAATTTGCTAGAGCTTTTTTTTTTTTTTTTTTTGGTGGTTCCCTGGCTGGGAATTGAACCCAGGTCGCAGCATTGAGAGAGGCAAAGCCTAGTCATTACACCACCAGGGAACCCCTTAAGAACTTTTATCAGGAGTGGTTTGTCAAATGCTTTTCTGCCTCAATATGATCATGTGTAGGTCTATTAATAATTTTTCTTCTGTAGGTCTATTAATATGATGAATTACATTGATTTTCAAATACTAAACCACCTTTGCATTCCTGGGATAAACCCCACTTGGTCATGGTATACTGTTTATTTTTTTGCAAACTTGATTTGTTAACATTTTGCTGAGAATTTGTGTATCTATGTTCATGAGGGAATTTGGTGTACAGTTTCTTTTCTTGTACTATCTGTCGTTTTGGTATCGAGGTAATATTGGCCTCCTGAAATAGGAAAGTGTTCCTTCTACATTCTGAAAGGGCTTGGTATTATTTCTTCTTCAAATGCTTGGTAAAAATTGCCAGTGAAACATCTGGGCTGGGAGATTTCTTTTTTAGAATGTTTTAAATTACAAATTCAAGTTGTTTAATAGCGATAAAACTCTTTAGATAATCCATTTCCTCTTGAATGAATTTTGGTAGCTTGCAGCTTTCAAGGACTCTGTCATTTTATCTAAGCTGTTGATATATAACAGTATTTTCTCATTATCTTTCTAATGTCAGAGTCTGTAGTGGGCCTCTTTCATTACTAATATTGATAATTTGTGTCTTCTCCCTGTTTTCTTTGTCAACTTGGCTAGTGATTAATCAATTTTATTGATCTTTTCAAATAATCGGCTTTTGGTTTTGGAATTGATTTTTTCTATTTTTCAAATTGTTTTCTTCAATTTTTTTCTGCTTTCGGTTTCATTACTGTTGTGTCTTGTTAGTTTTTTATTCATTCTGATAATCTCTCATTTTAATTGCTATGTTCAGGTCATTTCAGTTAATGTAATTATTGATATGCTTGGATTAGAGATTCTCTTCTATGATCTGATTTTCATTTGTTGTCTCTGATAGTTCCATTTCCACTTTCTGCTTCCTCTTGAACTATGTGACTATTTTTCTGTATTCTTTTTTAATTTATTTATTGCGTATTTAGAAACTATATCTCCTTGTATACTTTGGTAGATTTAGTGATTAAAATATACATAATTAATTTCACCAGACTTCTTAGTAAATTTTGTATGAACAATGTCATCAGTCTACAATGTGGGGATGTAGGGAGATCAGTTAAAAACAGAATTGCCAGAATTAAAAAACAAAAGGACGAGATGATCCTTAAAAATATTTGAAGAATTTCATGAAATTTTAACTAGAAAATAACATTTAAAAATATAGGATGTTAAGTTACATTTGAATGTCAAATAAACAATGAATAATTGTTTAGTATAAATATATCCCATGCAATTTTGGGGACATACTTATACTAAGAAAGTTCTAATTAGGATGCTATTTTGAGTAAATGTGCCCAGGCCTAGGCTTGGTGGTGATGAGATAGGTACAACTAGACTGATTAAAAAAAAAATTAGGAGGGAAAAAAAGAACAAACAAATGATTTAGGAGGCAAAATCTAGAGGATTTAATAGATTGGACATGGTTGTGAGGGACGGAGGCGTCAAAGATGACTCCTGTTAGTGGTGCGTGACCTGTGCCCTCACTGGATGGAGACAGGTACCCTTGCTGAGATGGGGAACCCAGAAGAAGCAGTAGTTTGAGACTGTGGTGGGAGGTTGGGATGTACTGAATGTGTGTGTCTTTGAGACATCCAAGTGGAAGTGAAAGGCCAGTGGTTGGATATCTGGGTGTTTGCTTGGGAGAGAGGTCTAGGTGGGACACACATAGATGCATATGTTGGGGGGTTCTGGCAGATCCCAGAAAGAGAGTACACTGTTCAGAGATAGGAGCTCCCAAGGCCCTGCCTGGTGAGCCTGACACATCGAGGCCACCTTGAGAAGGTCCCGGCAGAAGAAGCTGAGAAGAGGCGTCCCAGGAGCAAGGAGGGAAACCAGTGGAGAATGTCTCAAGGTGCAGGCACTGGGCAGTGGTGTCAAACACACCTGAGAGGCGAGCCAGGTGAGTCCTGGTTCCCAGAAGGAAGTGGTATTGAAGGATGTTTAATTTTTCCTTCTGGTGGGAGAAACTCCAGCCTGTTTAAACATAAACCACCTACAAGAGCGGGAATGTGCAGGAGAGAGTGGAGGCTGGATTGTGGGGGCTTCCCTGGAACGCGGGAGAAGTTACACTGTAGAGGCGTGGGGACAAGCGGGTGGGAGCAGAGACCCCCCTCCTCCATTATGTAACAACAGCAGGAGCCGGCTTACTTCGGGTTCCCTGAGAGCAGAGCCTGAGACAAGACTTGGTGCAAGTTATTTGGGGGCCAACTCCAGGACGTATACATGAGGGAGTGGAAGAAATGAGAAAAAGAGGAGGAAGAGGTAATGAGGGGGGCTATATGATTGAGCTGGTTGTCACCATGGGCAAGTGGAGGTCAATCCTACTGGGACCCTCTGAGAAACCTGTGGAATGCCCCTCAGAAGGACATTTATATTTGCCTGCTCCCACCTTCTATGGATGAGGTCGCCCTGCGGGTATTGACCTCCCCCACCCCTTCAGGGTTTGTGGGTTACCTGAGTCCTGCCCCTGACCCCTCTCCAGCAGAGTCTGTGGATGGGCTCTGAGGTGGGGTGCTCCAGTGTGGGAGCAACTGCCTACACAGCTGCAGCTGGAATCCCGGGGGTGTGTGTGTGTGTGATGAGATGTGGAGTGGGGCACTCATTGTTATGGGTGGGGGGGTAGGCAGTGAGCAGGCAGGGAGGTGGGGGGGCTCTCTACTGGGTTCTCTGGTTGTGGGGGTAGGAGGAAGGAGGTGCTGTGTTCAGGGTGGAAGGGAGTGGCAGAAAGGTCAGGGGGTAGAGGGAAGAGGGCGTGAGGGGCGGACCTGAACGTGGTAGGAGTGGGAAAGGCCGGAGTAGTGTACCCAGAGGTGGGTTTTAGGGCAGGGCAAGGCCGGCTGAGGCTGCTTACCTTGAACTCACAAGGTGACTGTCTCTCTGTGGCAGGTGGCACTTGGAGGAGCTGGGTCATCTGGGGCTGGGGTTGGGCCAGGAAGCAAGCCACCTCTCTCCCTTCTGGGGCAGGGCAGGCTGTAAAGAACGACACTCTCACTTGGGGACCCTGTCAGGAGCTGGTGGAAGGTGTCCCCCGCCCCATCAAAGACACAGTGAGTCTGGGGCTAGAAGGGACTTTTGGGACCATGTGACACATCCCGTGTCCCCTTGTTGGCAAACCTGATTGCCTCCACCTTCATATTATCTCACCCCCTCTGATGCCACCACTCGGGTCCCAGCTGTCATCATCTCTCACCAGGATTACAGAGCTGCCGCCTGCCAGATCCGCCTGCCAGGGGAGGGGTCCTGTGGAGGAGTGAGGAGGCAGGACTGGCAGGGGGAGTTCAGCTGTGACGCAGTCACCGGCAGTGGCCTGGCTGCCTGGCAGGGAGCTCTGGAGCTGGATGGCCTTGCAGAGTTGTCCCATATGGAGGCCACGACTGTGGCCTTTGTCACTCCCATCTGACCAGTGAGGGATGTGGCCTGCTCCAGGGAGGCACATGACTTGGAGGAAGCAGCGCCCCTTGGTTAAGGACACCTCCCAGAGTGCCATTCATGACTGGGAGCCCTTGGCTGCCAAGTAGCCAGAAGGGTGGGTCCCAAAGGCGGAGCTGGGTGGAGCTTCCATGATCTGGTCCCAGTTCCAGACCTGGGCTCCTTCCAGCCTCCCCTTCACCACCCTGCTCCGGCCACACTGGCACCCTCACTGTTCCTGGGACCCTACGAGCATTCTCCCTTTGCCCTCAAGGTTCCGTCTATTTAAAACTGTCGCCCCTGACACCAGCACGGCTCCTTCTTCACTTGCTCCGGGCCTCTGCTCAACTTATCCAAGAGGCCCCTTCTCAAAGAGGCCCCCTTGAAGACCCACGTCCTCACCCTCCATCCCTGAGCTGCTTTGGCTTATCTTCTTAGTTCATTGCCATCAGACAGTACATTTGTACTTGTTAGTGCACATGCTGTCATCTACCTCTGCCCAGCTCACCCCTGCAAGGGCTGGGGTTTGCATCTGGTCAGTCCCCTGTGTAACAGGTACCTGCTCAGTGCCCAGCACACGCTACTGAATGAATAAACCAGAAAAGTGAGGTCCAGACGGAGAATGTGACTCGGGTGGCTCAGTGGTCAACGTGCCCCTGCGCGCCAGGAGGCTTTGAGCTGGATGCTCAGGGGACGGACAAGTGGGTACTCAGAGCCGCTGCTCCAAGAGAGGCCCCTCAGGCTGTGGACACAGGGGAGGCTTCCTGGAGGAGGTGGCACCTGAGTTCTGAAGGTCACAGAGTAAGCTGGGGCAAGAACAGGAAAAAGGGCGCTCCGGCAGCAGAGACAATGTGTGCAGGGACTCAGGAGGTGAAACAGGCTCTTTTGGGAATTGAAAGAAACGAGGAGGTGGGAAGAGGTGGAGGCCGGCGGGGAGGGCGTGGCTTGGATGATTTCTAGATATGTGGGCAGGGGCTGGATTAGGGGTGCTTTGTGTTCTGGGCCACAGGGGCTTGGGGCTCATAACTTAAGCTGCAGCAGTCCGTGAAGTGTTATAAGCAGGGGCGGGACATGATCGGATTTGTAATTTAGATAAAGCTTGGTGGCTGTCAGCCACACAGAGGAGGGAAAGGCGTGGAAGTAGAGACTTGTTAGGAGTGATTGCAACCTGTTATCCAGGCCGAGGTGGGGATCTGAACCCTGTAGCCTGGGTGGAGAGCAGGGCTGGCTATAGAATTTGCAGGGCCCAGTGGGGCCTTTGTTGAAAAATCATTAAGAATTTTAAGACAACAACAGCAGAGCTTTGAATCAGGTATGGGGCCCTGTGTGACTGCGTGACATACCCACGAGGCCGGCCTGGGAAGGGGGAAGCTTTGGCTCGCAGAATCTGGCAGAGACTCCAAGCCAGGAGAGTCAAGGACTCTACCTGACCTCACATCAGCTGGCATCAAGAAACCGAAATGCAAAATATACGAACAAACAAAACAGAAATGAACCCATAGATACAGAGAGGAAACTGATGATTGCTGGAAGAGGGGTTGGAAGTTGGATGAGAAGGTGAAGGGACTAGGAAGTACAAGTTGGCAGTTACAAAATAGTCATGGGAAGTAAAGTGCAGTATAGGAATGTGCGAGGTCTGACAATTAAGTTTGTGAACTTGCCACCATGCACTTACGTTGGCAGCTCTGAACAACTCGGAAAGGTGTCATAACCTTGGTATATCTGTGTCTCACAGCTGTGTTCGTGTCGACGTGTGCTGGCATCTTGCTGAGTGGTGTTCATTACTGTTGTTGCGTGTTTTTGTGTGCTGTCATGAGAATGTTGGAGCTTGAATTAGAGCAACAAGCAAACATTAAATTTCTTGTTAAATTTGGCAAGAGTGGAAGTGAAATCAGGGACATGTCAGTCCAAGTTTATGGGGATGATGCCATGAAGAAAACAGCAGTGTACAAATGGATTAAACATTTTCCTGAGGGGAGAGAAAGTGTCACTGATGAAGAGAAGTCAGGGCAGCCAGTAACAAGCAGAACTGACAAAAACATTACAAAAATTCATCAAATTGTGCGTCAAAATTGTCAGCTCTGAGAAGCATAGCAGACCAAGTAAACATAGAGAAACAGTTAGGAAAATGGTAACTGAAAATCTTGGCATGAGAAAGGTGTGTGCAAAAATGGTCCCAAAGAAGCTCAGTGATGAACAAAAGCAAAGGAAAAGTCGAAGTTTGCCAAGACCTTTTGGAGCAGCAAGACAATGTTTTGAACCATGTTATCACTGGTGATGAAACATGGGTGTACCAATATGACCCTGAAACAAAGCTTCAAAGTGCACAATGGAATTCAGCCAATTCTCCATAACCAAAAAAGTTGTGTCAGTCCAAATAAAGAGTCAAAACGATGTTGCTGACCTTTTTTAATATCAGAAGGATTGTTCATTATGAATTTGTACCAACTGGACAAACAGTTAACCATGTTTACTATTTGGAAGTGCTGAAATGGCTGTGTAAAAAAAGTTAGATGAAAACGACTTGCACTTTTCGCCAGCAACTCATGGCTCTTGCATCACGACAGTGCAGCAGCCCATATGGCGCTGTCTGTGAGGGAGTTTTTAGCCAGTACACAAATAACTGTATTAGAACACCTTCCCCTACTCACTTGATCTAGCCTCCAATGACTTTTTTCTTTACCTAAAGATAAGGGAAATATTGAAAGGAAGACATTTTGATGACATTCAGAACATCAAAGTCATACGATAAGAGCTCTTTTGACCATTCTAGAAAGAGTTTCAAAATTGCTTTGAAGGGTGGACTAGGTGCTGGCATCGGTGCATCGCTTCCAAAGGTGGCAGTGGGGAGAGGTGACCATAGTGATATTCAGCAATGAAGTATGTAGCACTTTTTCTAGGATGAGTTTGTGAACTTAATTGTCAAACCTCATAGTCAGTACTACTGTAAATACTATGTATGGTGTCAGATGGGTATTAGGCTTATTGGGGGGACCACTTCATAAATTATAGAAATGTAATCACTACACTGTACACTGGAAACTAATATAAAATAATACTGAATGTTAACTATAATTTAAGTCATGGGAACTATACAGCATAGGGAATATAGTCAATAATATTGTAATAACTATGTATAGTGCCAGATGGGTATAGACTTATTGGGGTTATCACTTTGTGAGGTATATAAATGTTTAATTGCTATGTTATTCTGTACATCTAAAACTAATAAAAAAACAAAAAGAGACATGTTGCTCACAGGACCCTCAACCATCACCAATGCTTCAGCTTTACTTATTAAAACTCCCACAACCACCTTCAGATGGCCTTCGTCCTTAACTGTCCAGGTTGGATGGGAAGAGAGCAGATGCCAGAAAAAGGGGGTTCTGGAGGCCATGCCACATTAGCACATAGACAGAAAAAAGAGGAGGCAGACAGACTGTCACTGGAGAGATGGTGAGTGCCCACCAGCCCAGGTCCGGAATGCTAGTAGGAAATGGTTCACCTGTCCTGGTGGGCAGGGACTGGGTGGAAGCCCTCTCTTCAGTCCCCAGGGCTGGAAGAAGCCTCCAGCTTCTTGATTTAGCTGGGAGCCTGGCACACCTCCTCACACAGAGCCAGGGAAGTGGAAACTTATTTAGAGAGCCTTAGCTGTGTTACAACCAAATGGGATCAGTGGCGCCTGTATTATCATGATCTGATTAGGGAATAACAGGGAGAAAAGTCTCAGCACCTTCAGCCCCTGGGCTGGGAAAGAGATCAAGGCACAAGGACACCTCGGCTCTGCCCTTGGGGAATCCCAGCTAATGAGGAGACACAATCCTGTCCTCTGCTAAGTCTGTTGGAAAAGACCACCTCTGTTTTATGGGAGATTCTTGTCCTTGCCCAAGGGGAGACAGTCCTGCTCCTGT
The DNA here is from genome assembly GCA_004026885.1 of Lyroderma lyra. Lineage (NCBI taxonomy): Eukaryota > Metazoa > Chordata > Mammalia > Chiroptera > Megadermatidae > Lyroderma > Lyroderma lyra. The sequence continues at coordinate 71,360 of PVJL010003877.1, forward strand.
GGAACACCTGGGGTGATGGCAGAAACGGGACACACACACACACACACACACACTCACACACACTCACACACACACTCACACACACACTCACACACATTCTCGACAAAGACTCAGAACGGGTCCCCAGGAGAATATTACAGATGCAAATGCTTCAGGGCTGGAGTAAAGCACAGGAGACAACCCCGTGTGGTATCACTAATCGAGGTCAGCTTCCTCGAGAAGTTTTTACAAAGGAGTAGGCTGACCAAACATAGCGATTTAAACAGGACAGAAAACAGTGGCACTGCCCCGGTTCAAATGGTACAATGACCAACCTACTGACACCTTGAATGTGGCCCCGTGAGACTAGGCTGACCCTACGTACCATTTGAAACAGGACAGCACTACTGTTTTCTGTCCCGTTTAAAATGGTACGTCTGTCTGGTCAGCCTACCAAAGGGAAAGGGATGGAGCTTCACAGCAGAAACAGAGGAGGGAAATGGTTCTCAGGGGGTTTGGAGGCAAGACTGAGGCACACGTGAGCCTCAGCTGACACCTGAAAGGACATTCTGCCCAACAGCCCGTCTGTGCTCGAATCCCCTCTGCAGTAGGCTTCAGTTTGGCCCTTTGAGCCAAGACTGTGAGCTGGAGACAGCTGCTAGAGAAGAGGGACGGTGTCCCCCACCCATTCAGACCAAGCAGATGCTATCCATTCCCCCATTATGCCAGAGGCCAGCACGTCACACACGCCACCCGAGGCTCCAATCCTTCTGTCTCCTCCTGCCAGCTCTCCAGTGCCTGCCTTCTGCTGAAGGAGCTCACTGTTTACCCCGAGGGTCAGCCAGGATGTTACCGGTTGCAAATGACAGAGTAGCCATCTCAAAGTGGTTTATCCAATAGTTTTTATTCTTTCTATTTATTTAATACCAGTATTTCCAGGCATATGTGCAGGCATATTTCTAAGGGGTTTACAAATAATAACTTACTTTTATCCTCATAACAACCCTATGAGATATTATTATTATTGTTAATTTTTTTTTTTTTTTTTTTTTTTTTTTTTTTTTTTTTTTTTTTTTTTTTTTTTTTTTTTTTTTTTTTTTTTTTTTTTTTTTTTTTTTTTTTTTTTTTTTTTTTTTTTTTTTTTTTGCTTTTTGTATGTGGGTACCTCCCTGGCTGGGAATCGAACCCAGGCCGCAGCGCTGACAGCGCCGAAGCCTTAAGCCACTACATCACCAGGGAACTCCCTTATTATTGTTAATTTTACAAATGAGGAAGCTAAAGTAGCTTGCTAAAGGTCACAAGCTCACTTAACAATATGTCAGGAGGTTAAATAGAAGCAGCGTAGGTCCAGAAGCTCCATACATTATCTTGGACCTCATTTCTGCTCACTATTCCATGCAGCTATTCCCAGACGGTTAACCATGTTTCCCCTCATTGTCACAAGGTGGCTGCTGCATCACATGCTCACACCATAGCACCAAAAGCAGGAAAGGAGGACTCCTTTCTGGGCACAGGGCTCTTTTTTTATCAGGGAGTAGACTATTTCTCAGAACTCTGCCTGCAAACTTTGCTTTATGATTATTGGCCAACATTGGGTCACATGGTCACCTTTAAAAACCTCACTGGTAAATGGGAGCAATTGGCTTGCTGTGATTGGCTTCGGCAATCTTGTGTGGCCCTGGGAGAGGAGTCTTCCTTCCCTGAGCCCCCACACTAGGAGATGGGGACATGTCTGCTGAGTGGGTGTCACAGCTCGGCTTCTCAAAGGGTCAAACACTTTTGCTTCTCAACATTGTGAAAACTGCTCAAATGAGTGTTTCCCTGAGTCAAAAATGGCTCATTCACAAGCGTTAGTGACTACGGCGTGTCTGGGGGAAACTAAATCAGAGTGGCTTGGCTGTGACAGCAAGTTTCAGTGAGGAAAGAGCAGAGCAAATGTTTGGGAAGGCAGGCTGCTGGGAGATCGTGGAGGGCTGTGCCTGGGAGCACCGGGAGTCTAGGACTTCGGTGGAGGCATAGGGAGCCATCGGATGACTGTGAGTAAGGGAGGGTGAGGTGTAGTGGGTTTGAGGAGCACTCTGACTTGCCTGGAGGATGCCCTAGAGAGGGTGACAAGGAGTGACAATGCACTGAGCATGGGCATGGCAATAGGAATGGAGGGGAGGGAGCAATGTCACCCCTTCAATCTCCCCCTCCTCCTGACCCACTCTCATCCCCACTCCCCGCCAAAGGAAACCATTTCCTCAGCCTTACCTCCTATTCCTGCCCTTTGCCTTCTCCTGCCCCTTCAGACATCTAACAGAGCTGTCTCCGCTCACCGTCTCCACTTACCCGACGCCCACCCACTCTTCAGTGCCTCACAAGGTGGCTTCTGGCCCTACCCTGTACCCACCAACGAGCTAAATTTATAAATGAACCCTTGAGGAAATCAAGATAAGGATAAATTCCATTTCAGTGGCACATTTAAGGATACCACGGGCTGATGGTAGCCTCCTAATTGGATGGGCACATGACTTCTGAGGAATGCCTGACACGATCTGACCCCAGCTGGCCCTCTGCTGGCTCTCTAGGACATTGCTGCCATCACTGTGTGGTGACAGCTTTGCCCCATTCCCCTCCTTTTCTCAGATCTCTCCTCAGTTTGCTTTTCTCCCACTTGCCCCTTAAATGTTGGGGCTCCCCAGAGTTCACTCCAGGACCCCCTTCTGCTGTCCATCTCTATCCTCCCTCCCATGTCCTCCTACGGCTGGAATTCCCACCTTTCAACCAGCATCTTTGTCTTGTGCTCCCAACTCAAGTCTGCATCAGCTGACTGGACGTGTCCACCCGCACATCCCCGGGTTCCAACTCAAGTCTGCATCAGCTGACTGGACATGTCCCTCCGCACATCCTGGGTCCCAACTCAGGTCTGCATCAGCTGACTGGACGTGTCCACCCGCACATCCCCGGGTTCCAACTCAAGTCTGCATCAGCTGACTGGACGTGTCCACCCGCACATCCCGGGTCCCAACTCAAGTCTGCATCAGCTGACTGGACGTGTCCACCCGCACATCCCGGGTCCCAACTCAAGTCTGCATCAGCTGACTGGACATGTCCCTCCGCACATCCTGGGTCCCAACTCAAGTCTGCATCAGCTGACTGGACCATCCACCCACACATCCCCTGGGTCCTCAAACGAAGGGGCCGATTTGGAATCACCTTCTTCTTTGTTCCTGCTCTTCCCCTTCACTATCTTGACCAGTGGCTTGTTTTATCTTCTTCCAGCTAGCCATGCCAGGATATTTGGGGTCACTTTTTAATCCCCCCATCACCTATCTTCAATGAATCCATGAGATTAGTGGACTCCTTAGAATTGTTTCTCAAATCTACTCTCAACTCCACAGCCTACAGACACCTCCCTGGCCCTTGCCTTTATCCATCTCTTGCCTGGACTACACTTAAACCTCCCAGCTGGCCTCCCTGTCTCAAGCCATCCAGGTCTTTGGAAGGGCTCGAAGCTCCAGGCTGGGCCTGCAGGAATGATGCCCACATCAAACTGTAGAACTGGCCTGCCAGCAGAGCTGTGCCTCTGCCCCCCCCCCCCCCATGCAAAGGTGGGAATCCCAAGGTCACCATGAGAGCTGTTAGTTTAAGAATACTTCCCACATCCTGGAGCTGAGACCCAGGGTCAGGACACCAGGATGAGGAGGCCACTGTCTGCTCTGCAGCTGCCCTCCAAGAAGCTGAAGGCTGAACACTGGAACACTGCTGCAGAACTAAACATTGTCCTCTCTTTGTTTGCCTGTGGAAAACAGACAAGGTAAGAAGAAGATAGTCCCCATCTGTGCTTTCCAGATCACAGGCAACTGCTTCTGCCTGGCAGAACCTAATTCACATTTCAAAACCTAGCTGCAAGGGAGTCTGGAAATGTAGCGTTTAGCTTGACAGGCTCTGCAACACTGACAGACAGGAGTGGGAAAGGATGCTGAGGGCCAATCCATGACTTGTTCCAATCCCCCCTCCCTTTTGCACCTGTCGGACATTCTGAAATATAGGTCAGATAATGTCACTTCACTGTGCTAATCTGTCCAGAAACTCCTATGCCCCAGGAGAAAATCCAACTCTCCATCCTCAATAGGTGGCTTTCTGTCTTCATGATGTGACCATGACTACCCATGAGTCTTGTTGTTGCTACACTGGATCCTGCCCCCGCAAAGCCTCCACCTGATCAACTGCCACCATTCCTTAAGGCTCAGCCTACACATCCCCTCCCAGCCCTCACTTTCTCCTGCCTGTCCCACAGCACCTTGAATGTACCTCAGGTGTGGCACCTTCTGAATGATAATAAATGGGTTATACATCTCTCTCCTCTGTCGCCTTCCTCTGTGGGGCTGCTCACACATGGGAACTGTGTCTTATCTTGGTACATGCAGAACCTAGTGTGGGAACATGCAGCAAGCTTATAGCGTATTTACCATTGAAATACCAGATGCTAAGGTTTTATATTAACCCACGTGATCTTCCTAACAGCCCTCTGAAGGCATGTGGCAGAGGCTGTTCCCATCCATTGTCCCCTCTCTCCTCCTTCCAGGGCTCATGACTTGACCACATCTCCCAGCCTCCCTCGCAGCTAGTGTGTCTGTGTAACCATGATGGAAACTGGGTGGATATGATGTGTGCCACTTTGAACTGGGCTTTCAGGAAAGCAGTTGTGCTTCTCCCATGCCCTTTCCCCTCTGCCAGTGGGACACCGGCCTTGGAGACACAGCTGGACCATGAGGACAATGACAGGGATCCCCAACCAGAGGGAAAGGGCATGGGCCTTCTAATCCAGCATGACAAGGACCCACATGCTCGGGCAGGTCACCCTTTCTGGGCTGCAGTGTGAGCGAAGAATAAGCTGCTATGGAGTTTGGGTCAGTCATGGCAGTTTAGCCCATCCTGGCTAATGCAGTGGAGGCTATGATTATTCCCCACATAATCATCCTCATTCTAGAAGTGGGGAAACTGAGGCATGGGGCTGTCACACAGCTAGTAAATGGAGAACCAGGTGAACCAGGCAGGTTGGTCTGTGCACTCTGTGTCCTCAGGGGACTCTGATAAAGGTGGAAGCAGAGAGATGGGCCCGTGGGACCAAGAGGTAGAGGGCATGGGGAAGAGAGAGGACAGGGACAGAAACAAAAGCAGAGCTCTGGGAGCTCTGGGAACATCCACAGGAAGGAGCAGGAGGAAGAAATAGGGCCTGAGAAGGAGGTGCTGGAATAGCCAGTGAGGAGATAGGGAGGCCAGTGGAGGAAGGGCAGTGTCAGGTGTGTGGTCAACAGCTGCCCCGAGAGGACAGGCTGTGTGGAGCCGCAGCGGTCCTTGGGTGTGGCAACTGGAGTGGGGGGTCAACACGGATCTGCATGTCACTGACGGAACACAAGTGTTTAGGACTCTGAGGAACCTTGGTGATCACCTGGCCCAGCTTTTACTGAGGAGGAAACAGCCAGGGGGGTTAAGTAGCTTGCTAAAAATCCTAGTGTTTTTGTTATTTTTTTCCTCCAAAGATGGCCATGTGATGCACGTTCAGCTCCAGACTCACATCTGGAGCCCAGGATACCCAGGGCGCCCCTGCCAGCCCCGGCTCGTCCGGGCATCACTGTGCCATTATTGTAACTATTGCGCTTGCAGAGAAACACTGCCAGCATGTTAAAGACTGTGTTAATTAATTAACCAGGCACTTCATTGAGAGTCAATGGCGTAATTGTTGTTCGTGGTGGATAAATACTAATTGAATATTAAGAACATTTTTGTGCAGAAGGAGCCGCTTCGGGAGTAAGCCGTGCCCTTTGTCAGCCAGATGTTTGGGCTCGTTATGGAGGCTGAGTCATTAGCCGGGAGCGCCCTGGCGTTCAGGCTCTGCTCTCTGTGTCGGAGAAAGAGGGCAGGCGGCCCAGGGAGGGGCTGGCTCCCAGGCAGTGAGGCGGGGGGATCCCCACAGACAGACCTGGGAAATGTTAATGTGAACCAGATAACAGATATATATTAAACTTTGACTTAGGCGATTCTAGATGTGATTTTAGGCACAGCAGAACACCTCCTTCCCCTCAAAACCCTTCAAACAGCTCATTTAATCCTGGCCTGTGGGGCAGGCAGGGTAGGTCTGCCAACTCCATTTTTTTTTGAGACTTTTTATTTTTCAATTACATTTGACATACAATATTATAATGGTTTCAGGTGCACACCACAGTGATGAGTCATTTATATAACTTACTAAATCCTCATTCCGATACATCTGGTTCCTCCTGACACCATAGAGTTATTACAGTGTTATTGACTGTACGTCCTGTGCAGCACTTTACATCCCTGTGACTATTCTGTGACTATTCTCTATGAATTTGTACTTCTTGATTTCTTCCCCCTTTCCCCCTCACCCCTGTGGCACTCCTCTCATCACCCCAACAAATCTAGTACCCATCTGACGCCACACACAGTTACTGCAACCTTATTGACTATATTCCCATGTACTACTCTGTATCTCCAAACTGAACTTCTCCATCCCTTTCCCCTATTTTACCCACTCTCCCATCCCTCCTCCTATCCTAAAGAAGTCCCTCTAACATTCTTTGTAGTACTGGTTTGGTGGTGATGAATTTCTTTAACTTTTCCTTATCTGAGAAGTTCTTTATCTGCATACATCATTCTTGGTTGTAGATCCTTGGTTTTCATCACATCGAATATTTTCTGTCAATCCCTTCTGGCCTGTAAAGTTTCTGGAGAGAAATCAGCTGGGAGCCGGATGGGTGTCCCTTTATAAGTTACTGCTTGAATTTTTCTTGCTGCTTTTATTAATAGAATTTTCTTTTTCTTTAACTTTTGCCATTTTAATTATGATGTGTCTCAGTGTGTTTCTGTTTGGTTCATCTTATTTGGGACTCTGTTTCCTGGGCTTGTATGTCTATTTCCTTCACTAGGTTAAATTTTTTTTCAGTCATTATTTTTTCAAATAAGTTCTTGATCCCTCTTCACCTTCTGGTAGTCCTATGATGTGAATGCTGTTACACTTAATGTTGTCCCAGAGGAATCTCAAAACATTCTCATTTTTTGGAATTATTTTTTTCTATTTGTTCTGATTGGGTGCTTTCTGCTGGCTTTTCCTGCAAATCACTGCTTTGTGCTTCTGCTTCTTCTAGTCTGGTGATTCCTTTTATTCCATACTTCATTTCAATTATTGTAATCTTTATCTCTGCCTGGTCCTTTATAGTAGTTTGTATGTCTTCCTTTATGCTTGCTCTCTCTCTGTTGAAATTATCATTCAGTTCCCTGAGCATTTTTATAATCATTGTTTTGAGCTCTGTCTCTGATGGGCTATTTGTCTCTATCTCTTTTACTTTGATTTCCTGTTGTTCACATTTCTTTTGAGCTCCCTTTCTCTGGTGTCTCATCCTGGCAGCCTCTCTGTTTGAAGATATTCTGCTCCTCAACCTGACACTCGCTGCTGCAGTTTCTTTGGTTTTCACTGCTAGTACTGGGTGGGCAGAGGTCTGGGGGGAGAGGGAGTCAGGATTTGTGCCTTTGTTTTCTTCCTGGGGCCACAGGGCCACATAGGTAGTATGGGCTTACACCTTTCTGTTCTTGGTTTGCCCCGAGGACTCTGCCCTGAGCCTTGGGGGTCGGCTGTCCTGAATTCTGGTCTCTCAGATCATGGTGGTTATGGGCTGAGAAACACGCACGCATCCCTCTCCTTCTCCTTCCTGGCCACAGGGAGGTTTTGCTGTGGCTCTTCACTGCTCATGTCACTCCCCTTCCTCTGGGGACCGGAGTGAAGTGGGGCTGCTGCTTTTCACAGCCCTGGCCTGCACCTCCTGGGGGACAAAGTGAGGTCTGGTTGCAGCGTCTCATGACCCCACCTCTGGGCCTCCTTTCCTCTGTCCTAGGGACCGAGTGAGGTCTGGAATGCTCACCCACTGCCTTCTTCCTTCTTCCTCTCCTAGCAGTAGAGTTCCAAGTGGGCCTGCACGTGGCTTGCGACTCTGCACATCCCTTTTTTCTCCTCTGTTTGCCCCACTGCCCACCGGTAGGTACTTGGGTGCGATGAACAGGTTTCTTAGTTGTGTTTGTGCGTTGAGCAGGGAGTCCTTAGTTGAGTTACAGATGTTTTATTTGTTGTGATCTCCAGGAGCATTTTTCAGGGGTCCCTCTCATGCTGTCATTTTCTTGCTCAGTTCAACTCTATTTTATAGGTGGGGAAACTGAGGGTCCGTGAGGCAAGTTGACTTGCTCATGATCACAAAGCTATAGAATCCTAGTCTTGCACGTTTCCAGCTACAGCCTCATCTCCCTGTGGCAGGCAGCTCAGGCTTGGGCTTCTGGACCCTTGGACAGCTGAGGACAGATAAGCATCTCCCCTTGGTTGTCTGGAGTCCCTGTGCCTTAGGACTGACTGGCCCCCAGGAGTCCGAGCTCTCCCGAAGCTTCCAGCTCTCGTAACTGGTTCAGCCCTGTTGAAGTAGGGAGGTACGGAATGCAAGCTGGGAAGCCAGAATTCTTGGATTCAGAGTTCATCTTAACCTCTCACAAGCTGAGAAATCTTGGGTGATTACTTAAGCTCTCTGGTCTCCATGCCTTAGTTTTCATACTTATAAAATGGAGATAATAATAGCCCTTACCTCATAAGCAAGGCAATGGATGGCCCACAGTGTCCTTTACAATAATTTTAAAAAGCCCCCCTACCCCCAGGGACACAGATATGTGCCAGGTGTGCTGCTTGATGGGAAGAAAACGGTCTGCCCTCTTGGCCAGATGCCCTTGTGCAGTGACCAGCACCCAGCTGTACGCAGTAGCCCTGCCTACAGGTTTGTTGTGAGAGTGGATGAGGTATCACACAGTAAGCACCTAATGTAAACTAATGTAAACTAATCTTCCAGTTTCCTGACCCTACATCCTCAAGAATTGGGCATGACTTTACTGCTACCCACCTGCTGCCGACAGCCTTCTTCAGAAGGGCTGATTTGAGGATGTTTAGGTGACAGCTCCTGTCCCTGCACAAAGGTAGCAGAGAGTCTGCCGAGCCTGAGGACAAAGTGACTCCTCACAGCTCTGGCCCTGGAGCCCCCAGAGTGATGAAGGAGGACCCCTCCGCCTGCCCCAATTCCAGCCTCCTAGTCACTTGTTCTGGGGAGGCCTAGCTCACAACTGTGTGAAACTCTTAGTTTGGGCTCCCCAAGAGGCAAGCCCTAAGATAAGGGTTCAAATCCTGAATTCAAGTTTAATTGGGAAGTGATCTCAGGGAATGCTGGGACAAGAGTGGGGAACAAGACAGGGAGGGAAGCAGCACTGTGGGCACCTGGGGCTCAAGCTCTCAGGGGACCTCTGGGAGAGGTGCAGAGCCTGCCCCACAGTTACCACCCTAAGGGCTCACATTCCCAGCTGGCCCAGCTGCCCTAGGGCGGCCACGTGGGAGGGTCGCGAGGACCTAGGTCACTGCTCTGAGATTCTGGGCTGTAAACTGAGCGGATGGACACAGAGTGGAGAGGGCCGAGGGGATGAGGGTGTGCATGCCCTTTGAGGATGTGGAGGCCTGGGGGCCTGGGTCCTAAGGGTCGTGCTTGCCATGTTGTATGAGGGTGGACCCAAAAATATCTAGAATTTATTTATGGAAACTTGTGTATTAATCTTACATGTTTAAACTTCAGTCACCTTTAAAGTACTTCCCATTTGATGCAGTAAACAAAAATGCAGTTGCTCGGGGCAAGATTGGGTGAATAGGGAGGGTGGGGCACAGAGGTCATGCCATTTTTGGTCAAAAACTGCTAAACGCTCAATACAATGTGGTCAGGTGCATTGCTTGGGTAAATCACCATCATGAAATGGGCAAACGTGTTGAGTCTCCAAAAAAACTTCACTGAAGCTGAATGCAGCCTCTCACACCACCACCAGCTGGTGCACTGCTGCAGTGGGCTCCTAGCACACTCACCTGGCGGGGGAGCCTGTGCTACAAGGGGCCTGCCCTCCAGAAGAGAATTCCGTGTGTGTGGGGGGGGTCCTCACTTGCGTTATATAATTCCCATAATGCCAAGTCTTGTTTTGAGTTCCCTTGGAGGGAGATGAGGCTCAGAGAAGTTAAATGTCTGTCGCATCATTACAGGCTGACCATGTGTACTGTTTGAAATGGGACAGTACTGCTATTTTCTGTCCCATTTAAAATGGGACGTCTGGTCAGCTTACTCCGGAGCCCAGGACCACGGTCCTGCATGAGGCATGCTGTTTGAAACCCACCAGGCACAAACTGTTCTAGAAGGAGCAGGTGGCTGCTACCTCTCCCCGACTTGTCTTGCCGCTGAGGCCATTTGAAACCGTCTCCCTAGGGCGAGGGAGGGCTCCCTGCTCCCCCCACACTGCCCCCCCACTCCACTCAGCCCAGCGCCTTTCTCCCATTGCCCCACCCTCCTGTGCCCCAGGGCTGCAGGCTGGTCACCGGGTCTGACTTCAGCCCGCCTGCTGCGGTTGAAGGCCCTTCTTACCCGTCAGGGTCTGGCTGAACCCCCGGCAGCTCCCATCACCCCCATCACATTCCAGGCCAGATCAGGCTCTCAAGACAGAGTCCCACGGAGGGCATCACCAGCCAACAGCAGGACATCCTCCATCGGAGGGGAGCTGAGAGGGGGAAAGGGTGGGTGTGGAGCCCCCTACAGGAGGCCCCCAGTCTAAGGAGGGAGCCAGAGCCCCAGTCTGATGGCTGACCAGCCCCCATTCTCTGGAGGCAGCTCAACAAGGTGGCAGGGTCTGAATGAGCCCACACCGATGCTCAAGAAATACAGGATGGAAGTGTGGCACCTGAGGCGGGCCGGCGGCGTGCTAGGGTGGGCTTTGTGTTTTCCTCCCGGACGGAGTGGGGCCGGGTCCCGGAGACCTGGGCAGGGGCATGCTGAAAGGGTGAGGCCAGCGTGACAAGAGCCAGGGGCCACCTGTGCCTCTCACCAAAATCTTTGTCCTTACACGGACTCATCTCACAGAGAGGTGGGGATCTACATGATGTTACCATCTCCTCGGGGTCTCCCAGGGTAACCTGCTAGATCTGGCACAGTCCCTGGGCTCAGGGAACCCACTGAGTGATTTGAGGGTGACGTCAAGGAAGGGTCCCTTTGTAGATACCTCAGAGGGCCTCAAGCTGTGCCCTGCACAGGCTGGGGTGGAGTCTGTTGCAGGCAAGAAGGTGCCAGAAGTGCTTGAGGTGTTGGTCCCTGGGGTGTGTTGGGCTAGGCCCCAGGCATAGCAGCCTTCTCACCTCAGACCCTGCTGTCAGGCCCCCCAGCTCACACCGTAAACTCCCCTGAGAGGCAGATGACAGGGGAGTGCCCCAGGAAGCCACCCACCCCCAGGGTGACAGACGGGGCTATTTATACGAGGAAACGCAGGCCTGTCACCCTACAGCTCCAACTTGCCTTCTGCTTCTTGCTCTGCTCCTGTGCCCAACCTGCTGCCTATATTAGGAGCCTGGCAGATGGAAGGAGTGGGAACCTCCCCCACACCCAGGGCGCTCTGCGCGTGCCAGGGCGGCCCCGAGCCAGCAAGGGCCTGCCCACTGTGCCTGGGCTGCCGGCCCCTGTCTCAGAGCCCAGGCAGTAAGGAGTCAGTGCCACTCTGATTCTGGGACCAAAGGGACCCATAGAGAGAGGGTGCAGAGGTGGGGAGCAAAGAAGAGGTAGAGGGAGAAAATGTAGAGACGGGGTGAGGGACGAAGGGGCAGAGAGGAGAAGTAAAATCTGACAGGGAGGTATAGAGAGTGGAAGAAAAGGAGTCAGGGGTCCCAGCGGCCCCCAGCTTCTACAGGGATTTGTGCAAAATAGGAAAAGGCACCCTCTGTGGGTTGCGGAATTAGAAAAAGGTGTAAGTCAAGTGTTTCTTTGTGTAAGAAAAAGACACCCTTCTTCCCAGAGGTTTCGGCCTCATGCCAGGTCCCCCAGCTTGAGGAGCAGGGCGTGGGCCCAGTTGCAGCCTTCTCGTGGCCCGAGCAGCTGCACAGCCCGGTCGGTAGCCTACGGGACAGAACACGAGGGCGCTGCCCCGTTTCAGACGGGACGTATGGGCAGCCTACCGACCCCTTGAATTTAGCCCAGTGAGGCTAGGCTGACCGTATGTAGCATTTGAAATGGGACAGTGCCATTGCTTTCTGTCCCGTTTAAAATGGGACATCTGGTCAGCCTAGCTCTTGCCATGGCCCAGCTGAGGGCTCCAGGTCACCGGGGAGCCCAGGCTCATTAGGGGACCACACAGCGTGTTGCCCCAGCCAGGCAGAGAGCCAGCAGGAGATGACCTATGGCCAGCTGCAGCCTGGTCTCCTGAGGGGGTGACAGCTAGACCTCTGGCTCCCACTTCCGGCGCCGGTGGCTGCTACCTCTCCCAGAAGCCCTGGAGGCAGGAGGAGCACCTGGCTCAGCATCCCAAGCCCACCTGGGGCCCATTCTCTGCTCCCCTTTCTTTGTACACCTGGCACCAGCCCAGGTGCTTGGGGCACCCGCCGCCTTGATTCCTGATTGTGTTCTGGGGTTTTGGCACTCAGAAGGTGTCAGAGACTGAAGTGCAATTTGCATTTTAATAAAGAAAGCTGTGTTTCAGTCATTTGCATTTAAATAAGGTGCTGCTTCTTCCCTCCCTTCCTCCCCTGCTGGTGGTGGCACCTTTGGGAGAAGGAGGCTACCCAGGCCTCCTGTTCTCTGCTCACCCTCCTCACCCAGCCAGCTTCGGTGGGGGTGATGGGAACAGCAGGATCCTCTCCCCATAACTTGCACTCTCTCTGCAGAGTTCTCCAGCACACACACATGCACATGGATGCACACATGTGCATGTGCACACACACACCTCATGCCACCACATGTGCATGTACACACACACACACACACACACACACGCACACGCACACACATGCACACACCAAGTGCACATGCAAACACATGAGTGGGCTCGTGCATGAAGACATGCATGTTTATGCATGCACACATAGTGCACACGTGCATTAGCACACACAAACATCTAGTCACCCAAAGTGACAAGTTGGCCCTCTTGCCTCGCAGCTACCCAACCCCAGGTAAACCAGCCCTCAGAAATTTAGCCTGTAAAGCAACACCCATGGACCCACCACATCTGGCTGTCCCTGGGTCCCATCTTTGGACTTAAGTCAGGAGGAGCTGAGATGCTTACAGTGCAGTCATGGCAGCCGGCCTGGAGGAAGAGAGCTTTGACCTGGTAGGGCAGGAACATAAGTGTCACCCCAGTGTGTCTCGGAGCCCACTGCTCATCCCAACTTTGGTGTCTGGGGGTGCAGATGTACTGACAGTGTCCTGCTTCCTCTGCCACTCCCTTTGGCTTACCAGGTGGCCTACAAGGGGCCAGCAGCTCGCTTTTCCTGGTTACAGCTTCCTCTTCTGAATCAGCTACCACCGTTGCCTCCCCTCCAGCGTCCCGGACTCCCCAAAGACGAAGCATCCTCAGAGAGCATTCTCTTTCCTCTTCCTGTCCTCCTCTTTGTCCTGCCTCCTTTCTGTCCCAGCAGTGCTGAGGGACAGAGCACAGATTTCATGCCAGACTGACTCTTGCTGCTGGCTTGGTCTCCTTACATCCGGGGGTCAGGACAGAGGATTGGGGACAGCCAGGCCTATTCTTGAACTTGTGAGGAATAACAAGTCCCAGAGCCAAATGCTTGACCCATTGTCAGGGCTCAATAAGTGAAGGCTGGTATCACTGCAGACCTCCAAATCCACCTAGCACCCCTCACTGAGCATAGAGGTAGGGCCCCCGATGTGAGTCTAAGCAGATCTATCATATGGCTCTGCCAGCGGGAGGCACGAAGCCTGGCACATGGCGAGAAGACGTGGGTGCATGTTGCTTGCTTGGATGGATGGAGAACCCAGTTCAAAACACCAGGCATTTTCTCACCAGCAGAGCTGGGACAGGGCCACTGGTCACCCCAGGGCCCTGGTCCAGAGTAGTTGCTCCTTCCAGGAATGCCGAGACATATCTCTGTCCTCATGGCCACCCCCAGAGGCCAATGGTATTGTCCTGTTTACAGACAAACAGACTCCACAGCGAAGGTCTTCCCATCACCTTGGACTCCTAGCAGGCCCTGGAGAAGGCTGGAAGTTAAGCATAGGTGAGCGAGGGTGGTGGTGACTAATCATATGGCTGCTTGGAGGTAAACCAATGGACCCTGAGGCAGGATGCCCGTTTAGGACAAGGGGCTGCTGTGAGGTGCATGCCCAGCCCTCGGGGTGCTGGTGGGGCCGGTTGCCTCTGGTTTCCTTGTCCTCTGTTCACCACAGTGTGCCCTGTAATTGGCTGTCCTTTTCTATGTGTGTGATGGTGGGCCAAATGTTGGGAGGAAGCCCTCAGACAAGAGGTGCCCGGGGAGTCGAGAGACGCCAACCTGAGCGGGAAGGTCCAGGGTGCTGGCTCCTGGGGTGAAGTCTTAGAGTAAAAGGGAAAACCAGGCTGCAGGGCAGTGGGGATGGAACTTGGCCAGTGGCTCTCAGGATGCTCCTCTTAACAGTTTGTCCCAGGTGCTTTTGTGGCCTTGCCATCATTACAATGCCTCCACATGCATGATTTAGGGTTTTGGAGGGTTCCACCTTCCAGGAGCATCATTAGCTGCCCACCTACCTCTACAAGAGTGCTTGCACAGCACGAGCCCAGCCCAGCTGCGATGGACAGGTGTACGCTCCCCGATTCCACACTGCCTGTGGCCCAGCGCTGGCCAGAGTGGGGCTATGTCACCTCGGAACACCCTGGACATCTGCAGTGGGAGAGCTCTGTGGACTCCCTGAACCTTCCTGGCTGGGGACCCAGACCCATGGGCAAAAGCCTAGAACTGGGGAAGCCATGGCATTGACCCAAATATGCTGTAAGTTACCGAGCGTTCACTATGCACCAGGCCCAGTACCAGACATACTATTTTATCTTCACAACAACCATATGGAGCAGGTGTGATTGTTCCCATTTTACAGATCAACAAACTGAGGCTCTGGAGGGGTTACATGATGTACTCAAGGCTCCACATTCAGCGTGTCATGCCGCAACTGATCCAGGGCAGCTGACTCAGGCTCTGCTCTCACCACTAAGCCATACGCCCTTCTGCACTGGTTCCTTCCCTCCCTCCCTCCCCACCTGCCTGCCTCCCGCCCATAGTTATTGAGCCCCTACTAGGTGTTGGCCCTCTCTGCACAGAGTTTACATTCTAGAACAGGGGCTCCTCGCTGTTGCTATGTCATGGACCCCTCTGGCGTCTGGACCCCTTCTCAGAATAACATTTGTAAACCCACACAATAAAATTTATAAGATTCAAAGAAAACCAATTATAGTAAAATGAAGTTATGAAAATATTAAGAAAAAATGGGGATGGAGTAATATATGTGCTTCTTCATAGATGCGCTAAATAATAAGATCAAGCAGTAGGTCTAATAAAACTACCATCGTTTTGAAGTAGTGTTGAGTATAAGTGATATTTTAAGATTTCTGCTGCAATAATCCTGTGATTTGAAATGATCCACACTTTCTCCATGTGACAGAGCCACGGGCTCTGTGATGACTACTATGGTTTGTTGCTACATGAACAATGCAAGGAAAAACGAAGTTTCAACTAAAGATGAGGGACAATAAAGATGTGATTTCCCCCCCAAACCATCTTCACAAAACCCCTGAATTCTACCCAGAGATACTGGGATCAGATCTGTAAACCCCAGGCCTTTCTTAGTAGCTGGAGACAAACAGGAAACAAACAGATAAACGAGCCAGGGGTTAAAAGACAGAAAAGTCAATGAGGAGGAGGTGTGGGAAGGAGCCAGATGCGGAGGGGACACCACAGGCCAGGTGAGGGAGGGAGCCTGGGGTCTGTGGGGGAAGAGTGACAGAGGAGGGACAGTGAGGAGGTCAGGGTGGTGGCTATGAGCTTGCAGAATTTCAAGCCATGCTTAAAATCAGGATTCATTCTGGGGATGGCAGGTCTGTGGGACCAGGGGTGCAGAGAGGGCTGTGGTCTGACTGATGTTCTCACAGGGTCACTCTGGCTGCAGGTGCAGATGGACGACGGGGAGGGAAGACCTGGGAGGAGACTGCACCCCACTAGGTGCTCCCGGGAAACGATGATTTTCCCTCAGTTCTTTGTCTCTCAAAGGAAAGAATTCAGTCATGAGACAGTTTGTGAACATATAGAAAAGTTAAAGTTTATTACAGAAAAAGTTAAAAGTTAAAGAACACTCCGAGGTGGTGGAGCGGGCTGACCCAGGGGTGGGGAGCAGCCCGGCTTCCGCTTCCGCTTCCGTCGTTGGGGAATTTCCGTATCTCTGGGGGCAAGCTCCTCCGCTGTCTCCCCACCGAGTCCCTTCGGAAAAGGGCCAGAGCTGCATAATAATGACTTGGGGAAGCAGGGCCTGTGGCTGAACAGGTGGGGCTTTCCCCCTTTCATTTTGAGTAGCTGGTAATGGGCCAGGGCTCACTCCCTGGTTCAGGGCACCTGCCAGGGTGCCCTGCGGGCAGGTTCCCCTTCCCTCATCGCTTCTCTACATCCTTTTCATTTAGACCCAGCTGATGATGGACCAGAACAACCCCTCCCCTCCTGCTCACATCTACCTCCAGGCCCACTCTGTCATAGGCTCCAGCCAAGGTGGGGAGAAGTGGTTGGATTCCGGGCACGTTTTCAAGGCAGAGCCAGCAGGATTTCTGAGAGTTGAAGATGTGGGCTCATGCCTTGCTCCCCGGCCACACCCAGGGGGCTGGCCCCACCCAGGGGCTGGCCCGGCTGCTCCAGCTGTGATGGGGTTCTCTCCCGAGCTGATTAGGTGCTCTGTGGAAGCCAAGGCAGGAAGCAGGGACAACTGGGGGCGGAGGGGGGAGGGGAAGCACCCAACAGTGGCCAGATTGCAAACTCACCTCTTGGTTTCTCAAAGCTGATGCTCTCAGTTGATCCATCAGTGCTGCCTTTTACAGGCCGCCTTTGAGGACACCTTCCCACTGTCCCCACAAAGCACTGGCTTTGCTAAATGACTGGCTCTGCCGACACCCAGAGAGTCCCTCAGGAGACTACTTACCTGCTCTGTTGACATGGATGTCCTCTATTTATTCACTTCCCAGGTGGCTCAGGAACATCCTTGGCAACCCAACACAGTGTTGCCCCGACTCCAGGATCATCTGCTAAGGCAGCAACAAGACTGGGAGGAGGCTTTGTCTCAAGCTGAAGGACCAGCCTCCCTTAGTGGATGCCCAGAAAATGTTTGGTGACTGAATGAACGAGGGGAACAGGAGTAGAAGAGAAAGACATGTCATCAGCTCTGAATTGGTTCCCTTTTATTTACCTTGGAGTCCAGAGCATCAGACTCACCCACAGTCCCATGTGACCGCAGGAGACTGTCCTGGGTCCATTTTGGATTGTCCACGCCCTCCCCCATGCCAGCTGGGCAGCAAGAGAGTTGTGGCATCATGTCTCACCTGTCTGTCTGTCTGTCGGTACTCACACCCATTCGTACCTGTCCCTCAATCTGTCTTGCCCCTCATGGGCCATGCTTTATGGCCATTTGGCTTTCAGGTGAAACAGGTTCTCCAGGCCCCCATTTTTGTATGCTGAGACTTTAGACTCCCTGCCCCACCCCCAGGGGTCATATCCCAGGAAAGTTCTCTTTAGGATGCCCATAGAGTTCCCCAGATTTCTAAAGTCTAGTTCAGGAGTTGCCAAGCTATGGCCTGCGGGCTGAGTCTGGCCTGCCACCTCTTTGTGTATGGTCTGTGAGCTAAGAATGGTTTTTACATTTGTAAATGAGTGAAAAAGAATCAAAATAAAAATAACATTTTATGACTTGAAAACTACATGAAATAAAAATTTCATTGTCTCTAAATAAAGTTTTATTGGCACACGACCATGCTCGTTCATTTAGGCATTGTCTACGTCAGTTTTTGCACCACATTGGCATCGTTGGGTGGTTGTGACTCAGAATGTATGTGGCCTGCAAAGCTCAAATATTTACTCTTTGGCCCTTTTACAGAGCACGTGTGCCTCCCCGTGGCCTAGAGCTCATGGCCCGTGGAGTCTGGACCTGTGGTCCTGTCCAGGCCCCACCACTTACTGTCTGGGAGAGTAAGGTTCCACAGGCAAGTTCCTTCACCCCTCAAGGTGTGTTTTCCTGCCTATAACTCACACCTCCCGCCAAGATCAGTTTGAGGATTTCACAGGATGAGCTTGAGTGGCATCTGGCACGAGTAGGTATAGAGTGGTGGTACCTTTGGGGAACTCACACCACAGTCCCTGAAAACTGCCTTAAAGAGGCGAGGCCACTTCCAGGTTGGTGTGGCACATTTCATCCTGGAGAAGGCTAGCCAGAGGACCATGATGGGGCCAGGCTGCAAGAGAACAGGTACTCCGGCTTCTAAGAGGCACAGTAATTGGTGAAGTCCCCTTGGCTTTGGATGGGGGAGGGGACCCCTTAGGTTTGGCCATTGCCTGGCCTAGGGGACAGGTGGGGGGAAAGAAGGGTTTAGGTCCTATGGTCCAAAGAGCATGGTGCAGGTGATCCCTGGAAATTTGGGCAAGCCTCACCCTTCCTGGGGCTATGGGCTATTGCAGGGATGTCTAAAGTTCGGCTTCCCTGGGCCACATTGGAAGAAGAATGATCTTGGGCCACACATAAAATACACCAAAACTAACCATAGCTGATGAGCTAAAAAAAGATCCATGCATAATTTTCATAATGTTTTAAGAAAGTTTAAGGATTTGTATTGGGTTTCATTCAAAGCCTTCCTGGATTGCATGCAGCCTGTGGGCCACAGGTGGGACAAGTTTGGTCTATTGATACCACTGGGACGGACTTGCAGTCCCCTGCCCCCACCTCCAGGTCTGTGGCTGGGCAGACCCCACCAGCTCTCTCCCCATACCATCTCTCTGCCATCTCTCAGGCATCTTATATTCCTAACCACTTGCCTCCAGGACAGGGCCACCTGTGTGCCTGGGCACAGGGGCCCAGCAGCTGGCACAGCTTGCCCAGCTTGGGGCAGCAAATCCCTCCCTCTCACCTCCCACCGTGACTTTATTAATTGTTTATATTGGAGTCTGTTAATTAGCAATAACCATCGTGCTAAAGTGCCTTTTAATCACACCCTCTCAGGGCCCCAGGCTGTGAAAGACTGGTGGATTCAATAAAGTGAGAAGAAATTAGCACATACCCCCTCCTCTTCATTATCAGTTAGATAAACTGCCAACACCTGCCATGCAAATGAAGTGGGAAAGAAAATCCCGCCCCTCGTCCTGGTTGGTCCAGGAACTTCCCCTGGTGAGGTGAGATGTAAGTCAGATCGTACTGGACATTGCACACCCACACCTACCCACACAATGCATGCACACACACACACACACACACACACACACGCACCCACAAGTGTATATAGACCACAGACTCATCTCCTGTGCTATGCCCTAGAGCCATTCAATCAGAAGCCTTGCCTTGAGCACAGGTGCAGTGATCCTTGGGAATGTGACAATAATCTGTCACAACCTTTGAGGAAACTACAGTCCAGGAGGGAGACAGACCAGTAGCCAGTTGCCAAACAGTAACATTAGGCAAAGACAGAGGTCTCTGTGGGGTGCTGTGGGGAGTCAGAGGCCTGACAGTCCTCGAAACCTTACACCCTATGGAAAGTCACACAACACAGGCGTCTGTGTGTGCCCCATTCAACCTGCAAAGCACCTGGAGGGCTCCCTCTCTGTCCTGAGGTGCAGCTCCATCACACCTTCACACCCGCACTCCTGTGGTTACTGGGTATCTACCACCGGGCTTGGAGACAGGGCAGCAAGGAGAGCTTCACAAACAGGCTGAGCCAGGAGCTGTGGCTATGGCCGGGGGTGACAGGGCTGCGGTGGGAACTCAGGCCACCAGAGGTCAGTGTGAGGGTCCTGGCACCTCATCCTAAACAACATTCTGTGATGTCTGAGTGGAGTCTGCCCCTCCTTGAGTCTCCCTGGAGCCAGTGCTCCCTATAGCGCACACCCCACGCTCCAGGCACACTATTCCCCTTACACCGCAGGCCCTTTGCCCTCTGTGCTGCCTCCCTGTCTGCCCAAATACCTCCCATCCATCCTGTCAGGCCCAACTTTGTTTCTTCTTATGACCGATGGAGGGAATAGGGACAGTGGTGGGGAAAGCAGTGGTCACAGGATGGGGTCTGCCCCCTCTTCAGCCCTTAGGTTGGGTTTGAATCTCATAGGGGAGAGAGGTGAGGGCTAGATGGCGGAGGAGCTGCTTCTGTGAGAGACCTGGGGGTGCCTAGACGTAGGAGAAGCCAGGTCTGGGCCCAGAGTAGGGAGGAGACCACTTCCTGTCTCTACATGGAGGATATCTGTGTCCTATTGAGGGTACCACCACATTGTCCCAGGTAGAGGACACAGCCCAAAGCTTCTAGGACATGAGCAGGTACTGCCTGTAGCTGGCATGGGGCAGGCAGTCCTTTGGGGTCTTCTTGAAGAGGGGGGCTTTGTAAGAAGCTGAGAGACTACATGAGAAGATGCGGCCAGGTAACAAACCAAGGGTTTAAAAGTTGTGACCATATTTATACCAAGAAATTTCTACAGTGACTGGGCTTCTTCGGTGTCATAACTATCTATAGATTCACTTCCGGGCTGTGAGCTCCCGAAGGACAGGACTGGGATTTATTTGTTCCCATGTCTCAAGCCAGGGTCTAGCATGAAGGAGAAGATGACAGGAATGGTTCCATAGCTCATCCCTGCTACCCTGGCACCCAAGCAGGTGGGAGCCAACACTGACCCCTGGGCCTTGGGGTCTGGCCAGGCCCTTTCCCTGAATAGCACTGCTCCCAGGAGGCCCATGATCTCCCTTCTTGGCTTGGCTCATCAGGTGACCTTCTGTAGCCCCAACAAGGTGGAGGCATTACTATACACTTGACCCAGGCCCGGGCAGGCACCTGGGAGGGACAGAAGAGAGACGGGGCTGACTCCTCCGATACGCCCTTCCCCTTGAGAGCAGTGCTGGGAGCTCTGCTCCAGGGCTCATGTGTGCTGGGAACCTCTGATAAATGAGTGACCAGACCCCAGCTGTCACTCTATCCCTTTAGACTCCAATTTCCTCATCAGTCAAACTAGGATCATAAATCTGACCTTGCAATTTCTCTCTTGGAGAACTGCTGGCTGCCCATTGCTTATGGAATGGAAGCCTAGTGTCTTCCTGAGGCAGGATAGATGACCTAGGAAATTGACAACCCCCTCCAGGGGACAGTGAGGTGCCTCAACTGGTTACACAAGTAGCAAGTGACTACATCTCGTACCTGCAGCTGGAGAAAAACAGGAACCAGTTTTATCCAGCTATGCTGATCCCTGTGACCGGGACCTTTAACTAATTATAATGTCATTTGCATTGTGGTTACTATGATTCCCATCATGCATCTTACGCCATAACAGTTGTGGAGGAAACAAATAAGGGAGAAAAAGTGGGAAATAGAGGGTCCCACTGAAGGAGGAAGAGATGAATGAACCATGTCTGTCAATGGGATGCCACTAATTCCCACTCAGGAGGGATAAAAACCCCTGGTCGTGACTTCCTCCGAGGGACTCATTCTCTGAGTTCACCCCACTTTCCTCTCAAGTGTGTACTTTCATTTTCAATAAATCATTCATTCTCCTACATCTGTTTCCTTCTTGAATTCTTTCTTGCACAGAGACAAGAACCCAGTCACTGCTGCTCCAGGTTGATTGCTCTCTTGGATATCCCCGTGAGGCTCCAGCAACATTCTGTGGGCATGTAAGACCCTAGGCAGCTGGGCCCAGTTGCCCTTCCAGCCCTATTCCCCATCTTCCTGCACTAGGCCCCTGCATTCCAGTCTCGGGGAATTTCTGGCTGTTTCCTGAGTGTGCTGCTCTCCCATACTCATCTTTGCCCTTCCCTCCGTCTATGATGCTCTTTTTCAGACTAGAAATCAAGCAATTTATTTTAAAATTATAATGAACATTATGAAAATATATGTGCCCACTACATTGTTTCTCTAAATGTTTGTCTCAATAAGTGTCTGTTAATTAATTACCAACATATTGATAATGAAGTTAATGATATGCGTAAGTAAAATTCGTTTCTAAAGAAAACACTCTGTTATTCAAATTTTAAGATACAATAAAAAGTACTGTGGGATTAATTGTATGAAAAAGTCATATTCAGAAGCTCTGAAAGGCTAAAATATATATATAGAAATACAGTATATTTTCTTTATGATACGCGTATTTCAAAGTAATCAATAAGGATTTCCAAATAAATAAGTTTTTAAATACATTCAATTTATTTGCAATTAGAGGCAGGCATTTACCTCTCAGAAATTCACATGCTAAAGGCTTCAAAACTGTTCTAAGAAATACCTTCCCTTGCATTATTTTTTATATTAGCCAGAATACTTCTTTCATGGTCAAAACAAATAGAATGTTAAGTGTAGCCCAGACTAAAGTGTTATTATAAATTATTAAAATTAGTGAAATCTTTTTAAATTATAAACATTTATTATTTGTTTCAGGTGTACAAAACAACATAGTGATTAGACATTTATATACCTCACAAAGTGATATATAATATCACCCCAATAAGTCTATTACCCATCTGACACTCCACATAATTATTACAATATTATTGTATTATTTACTATACTCCCTATGCTGTACTTTATATACCTGTAGCTATTTTTTTAAATTATAATTGACATTCAGTATTATATAAAATGATCCCCCCGATAAGTCTAGTAATACCCATCTGGCACTATACATAGTTTTTATAATATTATTGACTATATTCCCCATACTGTACTTTAAATCCCTGTGACTATTTTGTAACTACCAATTTGTACTTCTTAATCCTTTCACCTTTCATACAGATCCCCCCAGGCCCTCTCCACTAGTAACTACCAGTTTGTTCTCTGTATCTATATAAATCTGTTTCTGTTTTGTTAGTTCATTTATTTTGTTCTTTAGATTTCATAAGTGAGATCATATGGTATTTGTCTTTCTCAGCCTGACTTATTTCACTTAGCATAATACCCTCTAGGTCCATCCATGTTCTCACAAACGGTAAGATTTTATTCTTTTTTATGACAGAGTAATATTCCATTGCATATACACACCATAATTTCTTTATTCAATAGTCTATTGATGGGCATTTTGTTATTTCCATATCTTGGCTACTGTGAATAGTGCGGCAGTAAACATAGGGGTGCATATATCTTTTCAAATTAGTGTTTTGAATTTCTTTGGATAAATACCTAGAAGTGGAATTGCTGTGTGGGTCATAGGGTAATTTTATTTAAAAAATTTTGAGGAACTTCCATATTGTTTTCCATAGTGGCTGCACCAATTTGCAATCTCATCAACAGTGCAAAAGGGTTCCCTTTTCTCCACATCCTCACCAACATTTGTTTGTTGATTTATTGATGATGGCCATTCTTACAGGTGTGAAGTGATATCTCATTGTGGTTTTAATTTGCATTTCTCTGATGATTAGTGATGTTCAACATCTTTTCATGTATCTATTGGCAATCTGTATGTCCTCTTTGGAGAAATGTCTATTCAGGTCCTCTGCCCATTTTTTAATTGGATTGTTTGTTTGTTTTTGGTGTTGAGTTGTATGAGTTTCTAAATAAATTTTGGATGTTAATCCCTGATCAGATGTATCACTGACAAATATCTTCCCTCATTCAGTAGGATATCTTTTTGTTTTGTTGATGGTTTCCTTTGCTGTGAAAAAAAATGTTTAGTTTGATCGAGTTTCATTTGTTTATTTTTTTCTTTTGTTTCCCTTGCCTGAGGAGATATGTCAGTAAAAACACTGCTAAAGATGATGTCTGAGAGTTTACTGCCTATGTTTTCTTCTAGGAGTTTTATGGTTTCAGGTCTTACATTTAAGTCTTTAATCCATTTTGACTTTATTCTTGTATATGGAGTAAGAAGGTTGTCTAGTTCCATTTTTTAAAAAAATATATCTGCTCAGTTTTTCCAGCACCATTTATTGAATACTGTCTTCACCCTAATATATATTCTTACCTCTTTTGTCATAGATTAAATAACCACATAAGCTTGGACTTATTTCTGAGCTCTTTATTCTGTTATAGTGATCTATGTATCTGTTTTTATGCCAATACCATGTATATTCTTGCAGTATAGTTTGATATCAGGTAGTATACTACCTCCAGCTTTGTTCTTCTATCTCAAGATTGCTGTGACTATTCAGGGTCTTTTATGGTGCCATGTAAATTTTAGGATTATTTGTTCTAGTTCTGTGAAAAATGCCATTGGTATTTTGATAAATATTGCGTTGAATCTATAGATTGCTTTGGGTAGTATGGACATTTTAATGATGTTAATTATTCCTAACCATGAGCATGGTATATATTTCCATTTATTTGTATCTTCTTTAATTTCTCTCTTCAATGTCTTATAATTTTCTGAGTACAGATCTTTTATTTCCTTGGGTAAATTTATTTCTAGGTTTTTAAAATTTTTTGATGCAATTATAAATAAGATTGTTTTCTTAATTTCTCTTTCTGCTAGTTCATTAGTGTATAAAATGCAATAGATTTCTGAATATTAATTTTGTATCCTGCTACTTTACTAAATTCATTTATCAGTTCTAAGTTTTGTATCATGTCATCTGCAAATAATGAAAAAATTTTTCTTTCCAATGTGGATGCCTTTTATTTCTTTTTCTTGTCTTATTGCTGTGGCTAGGATTTACAGTATTGTGTTGAATAAAAGTGGTGAAAGTGTGTATCCTTGTTTTGTTTCCGATGTTAAGGGGAATGCTTTTAGCTTTTCTCCATTGATATGATGTTAGCTGTGGGTTCGTCATATGTGGCCTTTACTATGTTGAGATACGTTCCCTCTATTCCCACTTGGCTGAGAGTTTATTTATTTTATCATAAATGCTTTTTCTGCATCTATTGATATGTTCATATGATTTTTATGTGGTATATCATGTTAATTGATTTGCAGATATTGAACAAAACTTGCAACCCAGGGATAAATCCACTTGATCATAGTGTATGATCTTTTTAATGTATTGCTGAATTCAGTTTGCTAATATTTTGTTGAAGATTTTTGCATCTATGTTCATAAGGAATATCAGCCTGTAATGTTTTGGTTTTTTCTGTTTTGTTTTGTTTTTTTGTAATGTCTTTGTCTGGTTTTGGAATCAGGGTAATGGTGACCTTGTAGAATGAGCTTGGGAGGCTTCCCTCCTCTTAAATTTTTTGGAATAGCTTGAGAAGAATAGCTGTTAATTCTTTGTGAAATGTAAAATTCACCTGTGAAGTAATCTGGTCCAGGACTTTTCTTTGTTGAGAACTTGTTGACTATCATTTCAATTTCATTAGTAATAACCAGTTGGTTCAGATGTTCTGTTTCTTCTTGATTCATCCTTAAAAGATTGTATGTTTCTAGGAATTTATCCATTTGCTTCCCAGATTGTCCAATTTGTTGGCATATAATTGCTTGTAGTATTTTCTTAAATTTGTTTGTATTTCTGTAATGTCAGTTGTCACTTCTTTTCTTTTATTTCTGATTTTATTTATTTAGGTTCTCTTTTTTTCTTGATGAATCTACTTAAAGGTTTATCAATTTTGTTCATCTTTCCAATGAAGCAGCTTTTGGCTTCATTAACCTTTTGTGTTGTTTTTTAAGCCTCTATTTTGTTTATCTCTGCTCTGATCTTTATTATTTCCTTCCTTCTACGTACTTTGGGATTCGTTTGCTGTTCTGTCTCCAATCCCCTTAGATGTAAGTTAGATTGTTTTTTTGAGATTTTTCTTATTTTTTGAGGTAGGCCTTCATTGCTATCAATTTTTCTCTCAGGACTGCTTTGGCTGTGTCCCATAGATTTCAGGTCATTGTTTTTTCATTTTAATTGTCTAAAGGTATATTTTGATTTCTTCCTTGATCTCATTGTTAACCCATTTATTGTTCAGTAACATGTTGCATAGCCTCTATGTGTTTGTGTGTTTTTCAGTTTTCTTTTTGTAATTAATTTCTAGTTTCATATCATTGTGGTAAGAGAAGACGCTTGATGTAATTTCAATCATCTTAATTTTACTGAGATTTGTGTTGTGGCTTAACATCTGGTCTATCTTTAGAAATGTTCCATGTGCACTTGAAAAGAATGTATATTTTGCTGTTTAAGGGTGAAATGCTCTAAAAATATAAATTAAATCTATCTGGTCTAGTACATCATTTAATGCCACTGTTTTCTTGTTGATTTTCTGTATGGAAGATCTTCCATTGGTATTAGTGGGATGTTAAAATCCCCTACTATGGTTGTATAACTGTCAATCTCTCCCTTTAAGGTGGTCAACACTTGTTTTATGTGTTAGGTGATCCTATGTTGTGTGCCTAGATTTTTACTAGGTTTCTATTCTCTTGTTGGATGGATCTCTTTGACATTATGTAATGTTCTTTGTCTCTTATTATAGTCTTCATTTTAAAGTCTATTTTGTCTGATACAAGTATTGCTACCCCGGCTTATTCTGTTTCTATTTGCATGAAATATCTTTTTCTATCCCTACTTTCAGTTTGTGTGTGGCTTTCAATATGAGGTGGGTCTTGTATAGACAGGATATGTATGGGTTTTGTTTTCTTATCCATTCAGCTATACTATGTCTTTTGATGGGAGTATTTAATCCATTTACATTTAAAGTGATTATTGATTGGTTATTGCCATTTTACTATTCATATTTTTATTCTTTTGTTTGTTTGTTTTCCCCTTCTTAAAGAAGTCCCTTTAACATATCTTGTAATACTGGTTTGGTCATAGTGAATTTCTTCAACTCTTTTTTGTTGAGGAGGCTCTTTATCTCTCCTTTAATTTTAAACAATAGGTTTGCTGAGTAGAGTAATCTTGGTTGTGAGTCCTTGCTTTTCATCATGTTGAATATTTCCTGCCACTCCCTTCTGGCCTGTAAGGTTTCTGTTAAGAAATCAGGCTCTTGACCTACTTGTCTGCTCTAGCCTGCTCCTATCTCTTAGGAGTGTACTTTCACCTTGCCATTCATGGCCCTTGAGCCACTCTCCTGCTCGGGGCTGCTCCTATCTCTTTAGAGTGTACTTGTCTAATAAACTACACTTTCATCACTTAAGAAAAAAAGAAATCAACTGATAGTCTTATGGGAGCTTTCTTGTAAGTAACTAGTTGTCTTTTTCTTGCTGCTTTTAGGGTTCTCTCTTTGTCTTTAAACTTTACCATTTTAATTACAATGTATGGGCCTGTTTGGGTTATCTTGTTTGGGACCCTCTGCCCTTCCTGGGCTTATATGTCTATTTCCTTCACCAGGTTACGGAAGCTATCAGTCTTTATTTCTTTAACTAGATTTTCAATCTCTTGCTTTCTCTCTCTTCTTTTTGGTACTTCTGTAATGCAAATGTTGTTATACTTGATGTTGTTTCAGAGATCTCTTAAACAGTCTTTTTTTTTTTTTTTTTTTTTTTTTTTTTTTTTTTTTTTTTTTTTTTTTTTTTTTTTTTTTTTTTTTTTTTTTTTTTTTTTTTTTTTTTTTTTTTTTTTTTTTTTTTTTTTTTTTGCTGTTGTGTTCTAATTGGGTGTTTTCTGTTACCTTGTCTTCTAAATTGCTGGTTCAATCTTCTGCCTGTCATCTACTCTGCTAGTGATTCCTTCTAATGTATTCTTCATTTTCAGTTATTGTATTCTTTATTTCTTACTTTTTTTTAATGGTTTCTATGTCCTTTTTTATGCTTACTATCTCTTTGTTGAAGTTCTTACTAATTTCCTTAACATTTTTGTAACCAGTGTTTTAAGCTCTATCTCTGATAGGTTGGTTGCCTCCATTTCATTTAGTTCTTTTCCTAGAGTTTTCTCCTGTTCTTTAATTTGGAGCATGTTTCTTTGTTTCCTCATTTGACTGCCCCTCTGTGTTCGCTTATATGTATTAGGTAGATCTCTATGTCTCTCAACTCTTTGCTGATCTCCTGTGCATGTGTTCCAGGAGTGTCCCTTGTGTGTTTTGTCTCTTCTCCTATCATAGTTGAGCTTTGATTGCTATTGGCACATCAGCGGGTAGGATTGACTTCCAGGCTAACTTTCTGTGAGGATTGGTTGCACCCACAGTGTATGAGTTTCTGTGTGGGGGCTCACTCCTCAGAGATGGGTTTGCCTCAGTGGGTTCTTGTGCCTGTTGAGACTGCCTTTTGGGTGTGCTGCTTGTGGGGCTAATCAAGTAGTTCCCTGGTGTGGTCTGAGGCTGGCCCTTGGTGTGTATTGTTTCTGGTGCCTCTTGGCAGGGGCTCTCATGCATTTTTGGCCTTATCTCTGATTGGCCTGGAGTTACCTGGTAGAAGCTACAAAGCTGTATGCAATTGGTTGCTGCCTGTGCTGGGCCTGGGAGCATGTGGGGGTGGCCTGGCTATGAACTGAGATTGGCTGCCACCAGTATCAGACTTGGGACAGCTTAGCAAAAGGCCCAGGGTCCTCTAGGCCTGTTGCCACTTACCAGTTGCCCATAAGATTCAGCTGCTGAAACTGCCTCCTTAGGTGAATGGGCTAGGCTGGTTGACCTGGTACTGACAGTGCACCTTGGAGATGCAGCCCAAGTTGGGTGAGGCAGGGTCCCAGGAAGTCTCAGGGTGTGACTTGTGGTTTTCACAGAGTTAATGCAGATTCAGTTCTTGAGCTAGTGCTGGGCCTGTGGCCACCAGTAAAACACCCTGAGAAAACTTCAGCCATCTGTCACCCACTTTGGACCTGCAGAACCCCAAGAGTCACCTAAGAAAGGCCAAAGCACAAGCTGGGGCTGACCTTCTGTCACTAAAAGCTACTGAGGCTGCCACAATGCATCTGCTGCTATAAAAGGCTTTTGCAGCTTGCAGGGAGGGCCTGGCTGCCCGAAAGCTGAGAGTGCCCCCCTGTGATGCTGCACAAGCTGAGTGGGGTGGGGACTCAGGGAGTCACAAGTGTGGCCAGTGGTTTTTACAGCTAATCCAGATTCAGTTTTTGCACCAGTGTCAAGCCACTCAACAAAATACCCAGGGAACACCGTGGCCAGCCATCATTTGTTTCAGGCCCACAGATCCCCAAGCACTGCCCAAAAAATGCTGCAGCATGAACTGGGGCTGACTGCCCATCGTTGAACATTTTTCAGGTCACCAGGAGCCTTCTGTGCCCCCACAGCTTGTGTGGCAGGGCTGGCCACCCAGGAGCTGAGAGTGCCTCAGACAATGCCACACCAGCCAGGAAGGGTAGGGTACCAGGGAGTCACCAAAGTAGTGTGTGTTCAGATTTTACTAGATCAATGTGGTCTCAGATCTGGCTGTCCCTCTAGCCTTTACCCTGAAGCTCCACAACTCAGTCTTTCCTTGTATGTCTCTGGTGCCTCTTGAGTTGCCCCACCTCCTCTGGAGCCCAGGGTGAGTTCTTACAAGTGAGTGAGTCTGTGAGTGGGGCCTTCAAGAGGATATCTGGGTTTCTAGCTGCTTTCCGTCTCACTGAAATGAACAAACAGAATCCTCACTTACTGATTTTCACTTCCAGATGTTGCGGGGACTCATCTTCCTGACATTAAACCCCTGGGTTGGGAAGCCCAAGATAGGACTGGGATCCCTCCCTCTTCAGGGGGGACCTTGGCTTCCAAGGTGTCTCCCCTGGTGCTCAACCACTACCCATGGGTTTGGGGTCAGCCCATTTCATGTATTCACCCCTCCTACCTGCCTCGATGTGGCCTCTTCTTTATATCGTTAGTTATAGGGGTGCTGTTCAGCTAGTTTTCAGTTGATTTTCAAGGTTGATCATTTTATAATTTAGTGGTAATCCTAATGTGCTCATGGAGGTGGCAGAGACAGCTTTTACCCATTCTGTCATCTTGAACCAACTCTTAGAATACTTTTTTCTGTTTAGCAAAATTCTGCTCATCCATTAAGAGTCAACTCTTTGACTTTCCTTTCATACTCTGCACACATACCCTGTATACTCCCCATCTGTGGCATTCCATGCCTATTATTATCTCCATTACATTGAGAACCTCTGGAGGAGCCATGTCTTATTAGCTCTGTGTCCCCAAGACCTGTATAGAGTAGGTGTGCAGTACCTGTTAGTCAAGGGAGTGAGGTGGGACCAGGTGCTCTCTCCAGCTCTGCTCCAGCTACAAGATCCTGATGAGGGTGATTTGTGTGCATATGTAGGAGAAGATGGGAAGAAGTTGGGAGATAGGGAGGTGAGGGAAACTGTGTCCTCAAGGGATAGCCTTAGGTCTTGGAGCTCCAATATTACCCCAGTACCCCACTGCCCCAGGCCTTCTTATTGGACCCACTATGAGAGTCATAGGATTAGAACATGAATTCAATAGAATTATATTTGACTGGAAATAATAAAGACAAAATATCAATACATTAAATAAGGTAAAAGTGTATTTCTCTCTAAGGTAAAAGTCCAGGGTAAAGTAGTCCAGGGATGACACAGAAGCTCTGCTCTAAAAAGTCCTCAGGGATTTGGGCTTTTGTCTTTCTTATTACTCTGGGTGGTCTCCATTTCAGGGTCACCTCATAGT
This sequence comes from Lyroderma lyra, assembly GCA_004026885.1. Taxonomy (NCBI): domain Eukaryota; kingdom Metazoa; phylum Chordata; class Mammalia; order Chiroptera; family Megadermatidae; genus Lyroderma; species Lyroderma lyra. The sequence goes on from PVJL010003877.1 coordinate 101,858, forward strand.
CTAAGATGGCTGCCACAGCTCCAGCCATCTCATCCTCATTCCATCAGCAGAAAAGAAGAAGGGATGAATAAGAAGAGACAAAGTGTGTATGTTAACTGTCTTTAAGCAAAATTTCTAAAAATTTAGTCAGATGATCACCCCTAGCTGCAAGGAAAATGTTTTCATAGCTCAGTCAGACAACTGGAAGAAGGAATAAACAGACACTGGGGTAGGAGTACTGAACTTTTCCTAAGGATCTGCTTCTGCATTCAGTGTGCTTTCCCTTCTCCACTGCTCCCGGCTGAGTCCCCAGGAGGCATATGGGATGGGCGTTTGTCCCTGTCCAGCCCCTTCAGCCCCTCTGGACATGACTCAACAAGGAGATAGTGCTAGTCTGACTGCCTTGGGAGCCCCCAGTGGGGAGTGGGCCATCTGAGCTAGTAAGGCCTGTAGGGTTCAGGAGCCAGTCAATCAGAGGGCAGCCTACCAGTCCTTGCTGGCCCTCTCCCCGCATCCCCGTGATGCTAGTGTTCAGCCCCAGGGGTACAACTTCTGGTGAGGGTGGAGATGCCACCTGCCTTTCTTTTCAAGCATAAGTACCAGGGGTGCTCAGCACTGGACTTGGTGCTGCGGATACAAAGGGGCTTGAGGAGCCTGCAAGTGAGTTAGGGAGAAAGTGTACACAGGTCACTGCAGAGAACAAAGAGGACACAACGAGGCTTGTCCCCTGGCCCTGCAGGGCCTTGGCAAGTCACCCCCTCCCATCCCTCCTCACAGATGTAAAGCTCTGTAAGGCCTGAGTGAATACACCTATTCAATAACCTTAATTCATTTCTGAAAACCCTGCCCCTGATGAAATGCTATAAAATGAAAACACTTTTTCATTAATTTTAATGAAAAAATTACAGTGTGTTCTATGCCATGCCAAGACACTCAATTTCTCACAGATAGAAAAACATGGCAGCTGAACAAGGAAAACAAATTTATATACATCACAAACAATGACCTGAAATTAATAGAGTACTATGGTTTGTACTAAAATGTAATGTGATGAAGGTTTATCTTTCCCACACAGGAGAGGCGGTGGCCCACCTCTGGGTAAAGAGTGGGAGGGATGGGGTGTCTCTGAGGACCGACTTTCAGGCAGTGCCTTTGGGGACTCACAGTTATCTTGCACTGAAAAATAAAGTTATAGCAAAGAAAAATAACTTCAGGGCAAAGGAAAGGCTTAGCAGAGAGCAGTTCCGAGCAGATGGACACGACTGTGCAGGCAGCAGCCTGAGGAGCCGTGAAAGATGTCTCCTCTCTCTGCACCGCCCAGTGCGTGATAACAAAGCCAAACAGTTCAGTTCACGCAAACACAGCACGCGACTCAGATGTGTTCCCCATGACAATCTCTGCCTAGAGACAGCAGAGTCCGGGAAACAGATGGTAAGTGTGTCTCCATCTGAAACCATAATGCAGAAATATCTCTTTGTCGAGTATATTAGTGGGTTTGGGGCAAAATGTTGATACAGGCAGACCTCGTTTTATTGCACCTCGCTTAATCATGCTTCAGATGCTGCATGCGTTACGAATTGAAGGCAAGACTCTCCACCAGCAAAACGATCACGGCTCACGCTATTGCGGCACCTGCTTTAGAGCAGCGGCCTGGAATCAAATTCGCAGTATCTCTGAGGTAGGCCTGGATAACAAAACAACGGGGAGTCGCTGTCTGAAAAGTTGTCTAAGAGCCGGCAGGGCAAGAAGTCATGAATCGGCATCGGATTCATGATGGCCATCTCAGGCTGCTGCCTGCTTGGTGACTCGGGGTCAGAGATTCAATCGTTCTAGCGCCTCGGCAAGAACCGGTCTCCTCAAAGGGGACGGGTGACTGTTCACAAGCTCTACGACTCCATTAGGAGTTTCCTACTGGGGGCTTGCTGCAGGTGCCCTGCCCTGGCTGCTCTGAGCGCTGGGAAGGGGCTCAGCCACAGGGGCCCGCGTCATAGCCTGGGTCCCCGCAGAGATTCTGGGGACCCCCTCAGAACTGGATTCTTTCAGGGTGTGTCAGAAGAGTTGGTCTGGAGGCTGCTTCCAAAATCCAAAGCAGGCCACTGAGCACTGTGCCTCCTTTTCAGAGGTAGGGGGTCCAAGCTGCAGCAAATTCTCTTCATGTTGAGGACAGTATTCCAACATAGCCCTCCCTACACCCTCTGCCTCACCCCCAGTTCCCTTCACAGTTGTTTCTAATCCCATCTTGATGTCTGTTTCCCCAAGGACTCGAACTCAAGTATTTCATATCTTAAGTTGGATAAAAGGTTCACGGGTGTTTTTTTACATTATTCTTTATACGTCTTGTATATCTGGAGTGTGGTACTAATTTTTTGATTGAAAAAGACAAGATTGTGATCCTCTCACACTGATAGCATCCTCAGGGGGAGCAGAAGGGAGAAGTCATAGGGCCACTCGGCATTCCTGTCTAGCTGTTTTGCCTGCCTTCCTCTAATTGTGCCAGGGATTTTTCTGGTGCTTATTAGCCAATTAATGTGGATCATCATTTGGTCCAGATTCTCATTAGTGACTTCTGCAAAATGTCAGAACTTCTGCCAACTGCCTGAGAGAGAGCACCCTGAATGCAAAATCTCTGATGATGACACTCACATTGATAAACACAGCCCACTCCACCCTTCTGTCCCTCCCAGTGTAATCAAGTCCCCTCAGAATCCATTACCACACACACTCCTCGCATCCTGGAAGTTTAAGTTAGTGAATCCTTGCAATTCTTCTGGGTCTGGTTCTTCTCTTCCCCCAATTCTGCCTTGTACCGTCTGGACCATATGGAGTCCAGATGCTGAATATTCCAGGAGAAACAGCGAGGGGGCATGAGGGAGCTCAAGGGTGGGGCGGTGAGCTACTTGGGGGCAGGGTGTCCTCCGAGTCTTCCTAATCTCCCAGTAGCACCATTCCCATAGGGTACTAATGTTGCCTGACTCATGCCCTCCTGAAAGGGACCTGGTGAGGGTGTGAATTCCACTGACATTGTAATTCAGTAACTTCAAACTCAATCTCTACATTCATTCTTTGGCAATTTCAATTCTATGGCTACATGCAATAAAAGATACTTTCAGCACGGTCATACGATGGCCTAAATTTTATTCTGTGCCTTTAGACAAACGTTATGATATGAGCCTGTCATTTTCTTGCTTTAAATTATCTAGTGTTAGGAGCAACCATCAGCCTAGAGTCCCAGCATTCCTCCCCCACATAAATTGGCCCATGGCAGCTGCTAGCGTCTTTCCCTTTCAGCTGGCTTGTGGTCCCAGGTGGCCGGAGGGTACAGCCTGATGCGCTGTTCACCTCTGTGTACCACTGGCATCCTCTTTTCTGTTAAATAATATGAACCAGAGTCCTACTCGTTTGGGCCCCATGGAGTCATGAAAACCAATTCCAGGTAGCTCACATGTCCCTGTGGGTTTTTCATGAACCCCATTCCCAGTACCAATGTCTGAACAGGGATTACTTGGTTGCAAGAACTAAAAATTAACTCTGAAAAAGTGAAACAAGAATGGGCTTTCTTTTTTTAATTCATTTTTATTGTTAGACTTATTGGGGTGACATCTGTTAGCAAGGATTACATAGGTCTCAGGCATACAATTCTACAGTGCATTGTCAACTTGAATGGGGCTTTCTTGAAGAGACAGTAAGGCAGGTTACAGAGTGGAAGGAAAAGCTAGACAGGATCAGTAGGGCCCAGGGGAGCTCTGGGGACTTGAGCAGTATGACAAGCTCCCTAGGGCAGAGGTCCCCAACCCCTGGGCCTGTTAGGAATGGGGCCGCACAGCAGGGAGTGAGTGGCAGCCAAGCAAGTGACTCTTGGTCTGTGTTTATAGCTGCTTCCCGTCGCTCGCTCGCTCATACTGCTGCCTGAGCTCTGTCTCCTGTCAGATGAATGGCGGCATTAGATTCTCTTAGGAGCGTGAACCCCATTGTGAACTGTGCAGGCAAGGGATCTAGGTTGCGCGCTCCTTATGAGTATCTAATAGCTGATGATCTGAGGTGGAGCTGAGGCGGTGATGCTAGCACTGGGGAGCGGCTGCAAGTACAGATTAACATTAGCAGAGAGGTCTGACTGCAAAGGGACTATAATAAATCAGTTGCTTACAGACTCATATCAAAACCCTATGAAGTGAGGGGCAAGTGACAATTAAGCTGCATCTGGTGCTTGAATCACCCCAAACCCATCCCTCCTCCCCCAGAGTCCATGGAAAAATTGTCTTCCATGAAACTGGAACCTGGTGCCAAAAGAGTTGGGGACCGCTGCTATAGGGTACAACCTCAAGGTGCCTCAGCTCTTACCACCGTCCATCCTGGTGTGTCCCCATTAGAGATGCACATTCTTGAGAGACATTCTGGTTGGGCTAGACGGGGTCATGGGCCTAACCATATGGTGAGGGACACAGGTGCACATGAGACTGGGGAAGCTGCAGCCCCATCCCAGCCAAGAAAAGGATGCTAATCAGACCAAACCAGAAGGTAGATTCCACACACCACTGCCTTTCCATTCTGAGCCTTTTCACATTCCGTTTCCTCCTCCTGGAGGGCTCTGCTCTCCTGTAAGCCTTGGCATAGATGTCACCTCCCCTCGGAAGCTTCCATGAGGTTCCAAGCCTGGTGTAAGTCCCCCTGCTAAGTGATTCCATGGCACTTACCTCCCATAATGCAATTGTCTGTTTACTTGTCCTTTTCTCTCACTGGATTATGATCTCAATGATAGTAGGGATTATGTTTGCCTTGCTTCCCATTATAGCCCCCAAATTGATACAATTTGTGGCACATAGTAGGTCTTCAATAAGTATTTGTAACATAAATATGCAGGGGGGACCCCAGAAAAAAATCGGAACTATCTTCTGGAGGGCGGGCCCTTGTAGTACAGGCTTCCCCTGCTACGGGAGTGTTCTAGGGACCCGTCTGCACCAGTGCGCCAGCTGGCGGTGTGAGAAGCTGCACTCAGCTTCGGTGAATTGTTTTTGGAGACTCTTTCAACGTGTTTGCCCGGTTCATGGTGGGTGATTTACATGAACAGCATGCGGCACGACAGCGCGCCTGCCCACACCGCGCTGAGTGTTGAGCAGTTTTTGACCAAAAACGACATGACCCCTGTGCCCCACTCTCCCTGTTCACTCCATCTCGCCCCAAGTGCCTTTTTTTCCAAGATGAAAAACGTCCTCAAAGTGAAGCATTTTGCTGATGTGGAAGAGGTGACACAAAAAAACGGCAGAAGCACTAAAAGGCATCAAAATTGATGAGTTCAAAAACTGTTTTGAGCCGTGGAAAAAGCGTCTTGATAGGTGTGTTGTATCAAATGGAGAGTACTTGTAAGGTGACTGAAGTTTAAACATGTAAGAATAAATACACAATTTTTTTTATAAATACATTCTGGTTGTTTTGAGGATGAAGACCTGGCTCTGTCACTAACCTTCTGTGACCTCAGAGAAGGCCCCTCTGAGCTTTAGTGTTCTCATTCATAAAACACTGAGTAACAGCAGGTCTTGTTTAAAGATAGTTTGGTAGTAAGAAATAAATCCACTCAAGCTAGCTCAACAAAGAGACTGGAACTAGGGCAGCTCTCGGGGAGCCATTATGAGGAATCAAGTGTGTCCACGGAACCTGAGGGCGTCACCAGGAGCTGACCCAGAAGCTGGGAAATGTCAGGAATCAGCACAGACACTTGCTTCATCTGCTCCCTCCCAAGGTCATGCGGTCTCTCATGCCTGCCCTTTGCTGTGCTCCACGTTCCTGCTTCTCGTCTCTGTGGATGACAGTAGTCTCTTCAGCCCACATGTCGCAGGTCCTTCCAGCTGCTGCAGCGTGGGTGGGGCTCCCTGGGAGGCAGACTGAGGTGGAGTTTATCGTGGAGGTGTTTCTTAGGAGCGTTCTCAGGACTAACAGCCGTGGGAGGAAAGGGGCGGGTGCAGGAGTGGACAGAGGGAGAAGTCGAGTTCTGTCACTATCCCCCAAATGTCCTCAGCTGATCTCATGGGAAGCTCTGGACCTGGGATAATGAGGGGACCAGGCCTTTAACACCCCGCCCTCCTGATGTCTGCTGCTTGTGAGAGGGCATGACCTTGGTAGGGGAGCTGTCGTCAACAGAGGCAGTCTTTGAAAGGCCACAGCTGAGAGACATCCTGTGTCTCATGTCAGTGGCACTTCCAGCAGCTGGGGGACCGCACTTCATCCCCAAAGGAGCATCTGGGCCATGCGTCCCAGTGTCTCCGCGTGACACCATGTCCCAGGCTAGGCTGGTGTTCTTGAGAATCTGGCTCAGCTCTTGGTCAGGCGTCCACTCTAAAGCCACAGTCTGTGCTCAGGCAGTTGCCAAGTGACATGGGACAAATAGCTCTTCAGTTAGGGGTGGGAGGGGACCAAAAAGAGGGTCCAGCCTCCAAATGTGTCCTCTACAAATTCAGTGACAGGCAGGACAAGAGTGCTAAGATCAGGGGCTCTGGAACCAAACTTCTTGTGTTTGAATCTTATTAGATAGGACTGAGTCACAGGACATGATGGCAGAGGCATAAACAAAGGAGGGGTTTATTTGGCTCATTCCAGAACAAGCCTGGGACAAGGTGGTCCTGAGCTGGTACAGTAGTTTAAAGATATCACTCAGGACTTGGGATCCTTCTGTTTTCCTGCTCAATCATATTTAGCATGTTGATTTTCTCCTCATGGTCACAGGGTGGCTGCTATATCTCTAATCATCACATCCATGTTCCCCTTAAATAATGGGAAGGGAAATGGACAACCAGAAATGAGTGGGAAAGAGGAGGGCAAAGGTTTCTCCCCTAGCTAGGCTCTATCATTTTATTTGGAAAGGAATGCCTGCTCCAAGGACTTATGCCTCTCGCTTATTGGCCAAAATTATGTCACAAGGCTACTCCTAGGGAGGCAGGAAAGACTATTTCAGCTTTCTAGCTGTAGAGGAAAGAAAGGAAGAGAAAGGGGACATGATAGCTTCTAGATGCTTCATCCACTGTGTGTGCTACAGCCCCTTACTGCTTGTGTGATCATTGATAAAATGAAGATTATCACAGTATCTATACTATTAGGTAAGTTCATACGACAGCACCTGGGATATGGGGAAACTCCCAGTAAATGTTAGCCAGTAGTCACTGCTATGACTCTCATGATCTGTGATTCCAGTGGTGGCATCTGAGGCACAGTGGCAGAGGCGTGGGAGTGAGATGCCTGTTACACCCCTACTTGAGGTGTGAGAGACCTGCCCCGGGGAGGCAGATGGGGCCAGGATTTGGTTTCAGTTTTAAGTGTTTGGGGTCAGAGAGAGGGGCCCCAGGGTTGTATATACAGCTGGGTGGGGATGTGTCCCCATCCCCTGGGGTGGGACAGGGCATCCCTTGGCTTGGGGGCTGGGGTAGCTCAGTGGCAGGAGTGTGCAGGTGGCATGTGACAGGCTGACTGGGCTCCCTCTGGCTGGCGCAGGTTCATTTTAATGAATGAAATCTGGCCCTGGGGCCCCAATGCCTCATTTCTCTTCTTCACTGTTGGGGAATCAGAACAAATCATTGACTGTGAGCAACTTTAATAAATTGATTCAATTTGATGAACAAAAAAGGCAAAAGAGAGAGAAATATGCATTGCTTCCGGCCATAGGGGCAGTGGTTAATCTCAGCTTCATAATGCTGTCTGCTGGTGGCTTAAATCATAATTAAGTGCAGCGAGGGCCAGCTAAATGCCTCCTCCCCAGCGTTGGCTTGCTCGCAGAGGAACCGATGGCCCATGTGGTCGGAGCGCTCTGCTTCCCAAGTGCAGATGCCCCTGGGACCTGGGATGGTGTGTGGGAAAGGCGCCAGGGGGGCTCAGGGCACACGTGCGCCTACAGACCTGCACGCACACGCCAACACACACTCCCACGTGCACACACACTCCCACGTGCACACACACTCCCACGTGCACACACACTCCCACGTGCACACACACTCCCACGTGCACACACACGGTCGAGTGAAGGAGGAAGCGGGGCATACTCCCACATGTGGGCCCACCCAGCCTCTACCCACACTGGCTTGAGAAGTTGGCCTGGCCTTCATCACTCCCAGCCTCAGTTTCCCCCTCAGTAATGTGGGCATTGGAACAGGCCTTGGAGGGCCTCAGGTAAGTGGGGGCAAGCCCTTTGGGAACTGCCTGGGCCTTTGATCAGCGCTTACCTCTTTTTGGTGACCCCCACCACTCCCCTGGCAGCTGGCCCAAATCTGTTGCATCTGTTCTCAGAAAAAGACCCAGTGCCTGACGGGTCCTGTGTCTTCTCCCAAAGGACCTGCAGCATGAGCCTTTCTTCACCAGGTCCCTTTCACAGGCACCTGGCCGAGAGGTTTAGAGTCCAGCTCTGAGCTCGACTGCCGACTTTGTGGGATCTTCGGCAAGTTACTTCACCTATCTGACCCTCAGTTTCCCCACCTAGAAACTGGGGCATAACGGTTGGATCCCTGGGTCGTTGTGAGGGCCAATGAGTATATAAATCCAGTAGATCTGTGCCCCACCCGCAGTGTCAGCACTCTTGGGAGCCGCAGCTGGGTGCTGGGGAGAGGTGGGGGTTCCCTAGGAAGGGCAGGGCGTCTCAGCGGTGGCTGCACATGGGAAACACCTGGGAAACTATCAGCACGTTAACATCCATGACACAGCCTTCTCTGTACCCCTCATGTCGGGATCTCGGGTGCGGGAGGGACATCAGGAGCACTAAAACTCTCCAGGTGATCCTAATGTATAGCAGGGCTGAGAACCACTGGGTTAGACAGTTGTGGGGAGGCAGCAGGTCCAGGTGGCAGGCCAGCGCAGGTGGAGGCCATCCACGAGTCCCAGCCAAGCATGATTGCGAGAGGCTTCCTGGAGGAAGGGGCAGAAGAGGTGAGGGGATGGGGGTAGGGGGTGGGTGGAGTGGGTGAGGATGGGAAGGTCTCTGAGGTTCAGGTGGTGGGGGATGGGAGTGAGGGGCGTCCCCTCTGCTGCCCACCCGCTGCCTCACCTCCCGGCTCCTCCAGCTGCCTCTGCTCCCTGACTCTGCCTCCGGGGCCCCTGTGCTCCAGCTGCTGCCCGCCTCCTTAATAAAGGCAGATTGCTTCTCAGCTCGTCCCCAGCACTCCTGATGGGGCTATTAATATTTCAGGGAAGATTAAGTCCCCCTCTGCTCCCTCCCCTGCGCCCACCGGGCCCTGCCTGACAGATGAGGGCCTCTGGCTCGAACAGTGATGATGCTAGAACCCAGGCAGCGGTCTACCTGAGGTGACCTCAGGAGCTCAGGTGCTGTCCTGCTTCTGGGGGGCCCTTCCAGGTTTCACCTCGGAAAGTAGGAGAACGTGAAGGAGAGAGAGTTTGAGGGAGGCTAAATGGAGCTGTGTTCAGTGCTGGGACTCTGCATGAAAACTTAAGGGGTCTAATTCAGTCCTTTTATTTGGCTGAGAGAGTACAAGTGACCTACCTACAGTCGTGTGGCAGGGGTGGAACCCAGGACTCCTGACTTCTGGCCCCATATCAGACCCCAGGGCCCAGGCAGGAGATAACACCTGCACTCCGTCCCCAGAGCCCTCCTAGCACGGGACATGGGTGTGACAAGAACAGTGTCCCCTCTGGGAGCTGCTGGTGAGACAGGAGCCTCAGGAAGCCCCACCTGTCTCTCTGTAGGGCCTCCACCGGGACCTGCTGCCATCGTGAGTGGGGAGTAAGGGAACCGTGGGCAGGGGGGCCCAGTCGTGCAGCCCCTGGAGCCCTATGTGGGTTTCTCCCCCAGAGGTGGTCTCTGGTAACTTCTTCCCTGCCTGACGGTGGCCCCCAGCAGGTCTGAAGGTGGCAGAGGTCTTAAAGAAGGGAAGTAGGAAGCAGAAGAAAAGGGAATTGAACTCCTGATGACTAATTTAAAGACACCCTCCCCTGAATCCCACTTATTCTCTGCCAACCCCCAGCTCCCAGCCATGTGCAGGTACACATACCCCACCCCCACCCACTGCACCTACCACACAGCACACACCAACCACGTCGACACCTCCACATAGCACACACCACACACACCTGCACATGCCACACACACACTCAAGTACACACAGAACTCATCCATTCCTGGGCTTTCAGTTAAGGCATGCAAATGCTGCTGATGCCCAAATCTGTGTCTCTGGTCCAACCTTTCTCTGAGCTCTGGACTCCTGTGTGACAGGGTGGCCCTGATGACCCATGCTTCCTAGTAGTCACACCTTGCTCTTAAACCTGTGCCATCCCAAACCACGGGGCAGCAGAGATGCCGTGTGACTTTAGCATCAGAAGCCTCGCAGCTCCTGCCTGGTCTCCTGGAATGCTCACTCCCAGGATAGTCCTTGGAATCCAGCCGCCACGCTGTGGGAAGCCCAGGTAGGCAGGGGCTCCTGCCCGCAGCCCCCGCTGAGCTCCCAGTTCGCACCACCGGCCAGCACAAGAGGTCATTTTGGACATCCAGCCCAGTTGAACCTTCAGATGACTCCTGCCCCGGCCATCTAACTGCAACCTCACAGGGACCCTATGTTAGAAATGCCTGGCGCACACAGAAAACCCATGGGAGGTAAATTGTAGTATGAAGCCACCACATTTTGGGTGGTGGCCCTGGGCTTCTCACAGTGTAGAGGCTGGATTCCAGGGACTATCCCGGGAGTGAGCATTCCAGGAGACCCAGGCAGGAGCTGCAAGGCTTCTAATGCTTTGGCCTTCGAAGTCATATGGCGTCTTTTCTGACCTGTGGTTTGGGCCCATGCAGGTTCAAGAGTAGAGGACTGCACGGGGCATGAATACCAGGAAGCATGGGTCATTGGGCCCACCATGGGCAATCCTGGCTATGCCTCTTCTCTGAGTTGACTTGGGGGCCACTGTCAGAGGTAGGGTGAGGTTTCTCCAGAAGAGAATCAACAGTCACTCATCCTGGGCACAAATGGATCTGAGCAAAGGAAAGGAGGTTGTGGGACTGAGTTTTAGATCCAGGGTATTAAGGGTAGATCCAGCTGCAGATAAGAGAAAATCTCAAATTGCATTTGCTCACAGTAGAGGTATGTTTTTTCCTTGCATGATGTCCAGGGGTGGGCAGTTGGGGCTGACATGGCACTCTGGTATCAGGGGCCTGGGCTCCAGGGCCACTGCTTTGCAAACTCCAAGGGTGCCTTTCACATGGTTTTCTGTCCTCTATTTAGCATAGAATATAATGTAAAGGGTGCCCCTCTGAAACTGGCCAATGTAGGGCACTTCTATCTTGTTGCTTCATTGTGTGTGGCGTTCATTCTCAAGGTCACCCCTACCTCATGATCCAAGGTCGCTACTGGAGCTCCAAATATTACATCTGCATTCCAACTGCCAGGAAGGAGGAATGATGAAAGCCATACCTCCTCCCATTATAGACACTTCTTAGAAAAGATACTTCCACTTATTAGTCAGACTTAATTACATGACCACATCCAACTGCAAGCAAGGTTGGGAAATGTAAGCTATTCCGGATGGATCCATGCCCAGCAGCTGATTAGGAATTCATAAAAAGAGTGTGGATATTGGGGCACTAGCAGATTCTGTAGGGAGATCCCTTGCTTTTTTGATGCAGGAATCAACTTGGCCCAGACATGCCGAAGGAGACAGAGGGCAAAGCCGGGAGTAATACAGAAAGCTGGGCTCAGAAGGGGCGCTTTGGTGTGGTCATGTGATAGATTTCTTCTTAACCCTTCAGGGACTTGTTGAAAGCCACAGCTGGGACCCTACAGAGAGCTGGGCAATCAGGGAAGGGTCTGTCCCATGCTTGGAACAAGGTAGATAAGGAACAAGAGTGGGGCCTGCCCAAGGTCAGTGGCGGCAGGCATGTCTGCACCAAGGAGCCCAGGGGGGCCACTCCTGAGGACACTCGAGTCCACACCCTGGGTCTCCCAGAAACAGGGTCCTTTCTTCTGGCAATCTGCCATGTGGCTCGTGGTTACCTTCTCACACCCAGTGTGCCCAAAATAGAACACCTCAGCGCCTTCCCCTTCTGCCCACGCCCAACCTGCTGTCCCAGTGTTCAAGTCTTCCCCAGCCGCTCAGCAGGAGCAGACGCCTGGAGTCAGGCTAAACCCCATCTCACAACCCGCATCGAGTCCCCGCCCCGGCCTCTCCCTCTGCCTCCCCGGGCCCTTGCTGTCTTGCCTGGATTACTGCAAGCACCATGAAACAACTTGTCCCCTCCTCTGTCTTTCCCTGCTCTGACCCACCCCTGGCCAGCTCAAGAGTCCTCCAGAGGTGTCTCACTGCCTCTGGGCTGAATGGAGTTGCAGCCCGCACGACACAGCGTCCCACCGGCCCTCCATGCGCTGTCTGCTGCCCTCCTCAGCCCTCTCACTGCCCCGTCCACTCCTCACTTCAGCTGCACCAAACTGTTCTGGGGGCCCCACACATATCTGTGACACGTTTTTGCTAGTCCTTAGAATCTCCCCTGACAAGATGAAGTTAGTTCCCATTTCACAGCCAACGAGACAGAGACCCAGAGAGGTTAAGAAACATGCCCAACATGCCAGAGGCTGAGCTGCGATTCGAACCCAGGCTGACTTCACTCCGAAGGTGGTGCTGGCTCCTCCAATTATGCCCTGAATGCCAACCTCCATCATGCCACACACATTCCTAATGTCTCGTGTTCGCCACCCACCCAGTGTTCATACTGACCTACCCTTGGGCCTCAGTCTCATTTTTGCATTCTTGCATTTTTGTGGTTTTATGGCTCAGTATAAAGAATCTTACTCCTTTCTCCTAAGGGACCCACCTTCCCTATGGAGATAAGCTTGTACCTTCCTGGGCCTCGAGGTTCACATGTGCCACTCCCTGTTTGCCAGGCCCAGGCACGTGTCCCCCACTCCCTGCATGGCTGGCTCCTTCTCATCTGTTAAGTCTCAGCTTAAATGTCAGTTCCCCACAGAAGGTACAATGGTGAGACTTTGGAAAACAATGTGACAGTTTAAAAGTTAAATTTACCGTATGACTCAGCAATTCCACTCCTAGGAATCTACGTAAGAGAAATGAAAACATACATCCATATAAAGACTTGGCATGTGAAATGTTCATAGCAGTTTTATTCATTATAATAGCCCCAAATTGGAGGCAACCTAATCGCCCCTCGGCCTGGGGAATGGATGAACTAAATGTGGTCTATCCATAAAATGGAATGCCAGCAGCGATAAAAAGACAGGAACTACTGGTACACGCTACAACATGGGTCTTCAAAACATGTTAAGTGAGAGAGGGCAGACTTACGAGATCATGTGTGATCCATTTACGTGAAATTTCCAGAAAAGGCAAACCCTACGGAAACAGAAATAGATTTGTGTTTGCCAGGAATGGGAATGACTATATTTGGGCTTAAGGAATCTTTCTGGGGAGATGAAAATGTTTTTTATTGGATTTTAGTCTATGGTTGTACCACACGGCAAATTTACTAAATAATATGGAATTGTACCTTTGAAATGAGTGAATTTTGTGATATATAAAATATAACTCATTAAAGCTGTAAAATGAAGATATTTTTAAAAAGTCACTTCCCCAGAGAAGCTTCTCTGACACCTGTCCCCCACCCACCTCCAAATGCAGCTCTCCTGGCCTTGTCTCCTGGCCCTCTGATTTCCAACCACAGCCTTGTGTCAAGTCGAAACTATACATTTGTGGGGTGATCTGTTTCATGCACACCATGAACGTTAAAATGGAAAGAGTGAGAAAAGGGCCTGACTCTTTTCTTTTAAGCACTTTTATTGACATTTAATTTATGTACCATATAATTCACTCAAAGTGTAAAATTCAATAGCGTATTGAATTGGTATATTCACAGATAAGTGCAACCATCACTACAGTCAATTTCATCACCCTGCAAAGAAGGCCCATACTCTTTAGTTATCACCTCCATTCTTTTACTCCCCTCAACCATAATCAACCACTAATCTACTTTGTCTTTATAGATTTGCTTATTCTGGACATTTCATATAAATAGAATCAGGTAATATGTGGTCTTTTATGATTGACTTCCTTCACTTAGCATGCTTTCAAGATTCATGTTGTAGCACGAAGTGACACTTCATTCCTTTTTATTCCATTGTATGGTATACTACATATTGTTTATTCATCAGTTAGACATTTGGGTTGCTTCCACATTTTAGCTCTTATGAATAATGAATAATATAGATATTCATGTACAAGTTTTTGTGTTAACATATGTTTTCATTTCAGTTCAAGTCCACCAAGGAGTAGAATTGCTGGGTCATATGACAGCTCCATGTTTTTTATGCCAGACTGCTTTCCAAAGTGGCTACTACAAGTATTTGAGGGTTCGGGTCGCTCCATATCCTCATCAACACTCACCTGACTTTTAGATCATAGTCATCCTAATGGGAGTGAAGCGATGTCTCACTGTGGTTTTGATTTGCATTTCCTGATGACTAATGATGTCAAGCATCTTTTCATGTGCTTATTGGCCATTTAATGTAGCTTTCTTGGAAAAGTATATATTTTGCCCATTTTTAAATTGGGTTGTCTTTTTCATTATTGAGTTATCTAGGAGTTCATTATTATGGACACAAGTCCCTTATTGGATATCTGACTACAAATAATTTCTCCTATTTGTATGGTTTGTCTTTTCACTTTGATAGTGTCCTCTGAAGCACACAAGTTTTTAATTTTCATACATTTATTTTTCTTTTGTTGCTTGTGCTTCTGGTGTCATATCTAAGAATACATTTCCAAATCTGAGGTTTTGAAAATATATTTCTATGTTTCTTTCTAGGAATTTTGTAGTTTTACCTCTTGCATTTAGGTCTTTGATCCATTTTGAGATAATATTTGTATATGGTCCAACTTCATTCTTCTGTAAGTGGCTATCCAGTGGCCCATCACCATTTAAAAGACATTTCTTTCTCCCCATGGAATGGTCTTAGAACCCTTGTGAGAATCAGTTGACCATGGAAACATGATTTTATTTCTGGGCTCTCAACCCTTTTCCATTGATCACATTGTATGTCTATTCCTAAGCCAAACTATTTTAAATTTGATTGCTTTTCTTCACCACCACATTGCCTGGAACACTGCAGTTCAAGTATTTGTTGGATGGTCAAAAGTCCAACACCCACATACCACCAGGAACACACACCTGTAATAAAAAACATTCTATTTACTTAGCCTGCTGCAGCAAAGGAGAATACACCCCAAGGACCTCCTGAGCATCTCAAAAAGCGTTCTGAGAGGGGCCTCTTAGAGGGTTTGTGTTGGTGCTGGGTAATTTGGAAGAGAGGTTGGGGAAGCAGAGGCCAGTCTGGGATAGGGAGCTGCCAAGAAGTAGAGCAATTCACTGATAGAAATCTTAGTTTCTATCTAGGAGGTGGGAGGATTAAAGCAGTGCTAAACTGTCACTGGTGGGGAAGCACCATCACTCACAGGCTGGCCAGGAATGGCCCTGACTGTGTGCTCTTCTGTGCATGGTCTTTGTTCCTTTGGAAACTTCTTGGTCTGTCATCAGCATGGCTGTTTTCTACATTTTGGAGGTGAAATTGTCCCTGCTGAGGAAGAAGTAGAGCTTCAACAGTGGGCCAAGACTGACCCCACCTATCCTAGGACATCTACTCTGATACTTGCTGTAGGGCCAACACAAGGACAAAGGGCAGGTGGGGAAGGTGGGAAGTACCCTCTGTGTATGATGGCCAAAGCCTACACCTCTCACAGTGTGGCTTGACTCAGTCATTTTTCCTGCCTGGGCCTCAGTTTCCTTATCTGGAGATCACATGGGACAGGGCTTGGGTCTTTTTCCAGTATCTTATCCATGATTTAGCTTTCTTCATGTGCAATTTCAGAGAGAGGGAAATCTCCACCGGTACGCCTCCCCGCCGCCCCGCCCCCTGACTCTCCCCCAGCACAGCTGACTCATCTGTCCTCAAGTCCCTGATTCAGTCTTTTAGCTCAGCAGCTCCCAGACATTTGGATTTTATGCCCTGGCAAAATTTCTAAAAACTATTTTTGGGATCCACATAGGGTTGCCAATATTTTATTTTGTCAAGTAGGATATTAAAAATCACAAGTACTACCACCTGTTGCCAGTATTGTGTCATAAAAGGATAATAAAATAAAGGATAAATTATAATACTCTCAAATTGCCTGTGTTCCTCTCATTTCTTGGACAAAGGTGAACAGTCCTGTTGGAATGGACAGTGGCTGTTTGGGGGCATGGCTGCTTTGTCTTATGGCTTTGACTCTTATTAAAATGCAAATACTGTGAGAGCACCAACCTCATTTGGCCATAAGGGAGTGATGGGCTCTGTGGAAGGCAGGGACCTGGGGGCAGGTGGCAGTGGGGGCAGGAAGAACTCAGATCTGGACTCTAGCAGCTCCAATGACCCAACAGGGAAGGGCTAGCACCCATGTCCCCACATACATCACAATGGGGGTTCCTAACTGTGAGGTTGGACATAGGGGCTTGGAGGAAGATGTTGGGAATAGTGAAGCTCTAATCAGATAAAAGCTGAACTAGACAATCTCCCCTCTGGTCTCAAAGCTGAGCCCTCTTAACACCTTCCTAGCTGCCAGCTTCTATTTCCAGTCTTTTCCACCTCTAATGTTTGCCCAAAGCCTGTGAGAAATATCCTGTACGTGGTTGTGTGTGTGTGTGTGTGCGTGTGATTTCACTAACCACCATAGGTGATTTTATGGAAGGAAGGAAGAAGTGGACAGTAAGTTTTATGGAAGGAAGGAAGTGGAACAAAGTTGTGGATCTGTTTTTCAACTCATTTTGGTCACAGACAGCACGTGGCATCCGTGGGTTCACTCTGGCTTAGGCACAGCGGCATTCAAAGAGGTGAGCCTTTCCTTACCTCAGCGGGGTCTTCCGGCCGCGAGCACACTGTGCTACTTTCCCTTTAGAAAGTGCTCCCGTGTTAACAGAGGGAACCAATCAGTTGTCAGGAGGAGGAGCTACTTGGGCGGCCGGACCACCAGTTGTGCCAATCAAGTCCGTGAGACTCCCTGAGAGTGACAGTCTCCTGAGGGAGCCTGGACAAACTTTTTTTAAAGGGACAGTGTCCCAGATAAACCACTGAGGTCGGTGTGAGAGTCCAGAGGCCCCTGAACTAACCAACATATTCTCAAAGCGGCTGCAGCCCCTCCACCCTGACTTCATTTGCTGCAAAAGGGTTTATCTGTCTAATTGGGCTTTTATTTGCATTTTAAATCAGACTCTTTTGCTAAACTAATAGACCCCCTATTTATAGATGACTCCAACACAAAGTGACTACTAATTACTACAATTAATATCATGTTAAGGACTTGCCAGCCAACTTCACAGCAACATGTATCGCCTACTCATTTTCAATTAAGGCACATTGACAAGGAGAATAACTGGTTATTAAGAGCGGGCCCTGGGGTGTAATTACTGCTCATAAGGTCATTAAGGAACTCCCCTGCAGGGTTAGCACCTTGGAGCCTGGGGGCTGGGGGCCCAGATCCAGAGTCCTCCCTGGGAGCCATAAAAACTCAGTGCCCCAGGCTGCCAGGCAGATGGGGGCCTGGTTCTGAGCTGCCTGGAGGTGGAACAGATGATGCCAGGATGGCTTGGGGCTGGGACGGGAGAGCCAGGCAGGAAGGTTGAGGGGGATGGTCCACCCTTTCCTGAAGACAGCAGATTGTGGCAGCCACCAGAGAGCTGACAGAACTGCCACCTCCCTCTAGCAGCATGCCAAGAGAGACTATGGAGGCCTCTTCTGGGACAGGCAGGGGCTTGACAGCAGGGCCGCAGGGATGAGGGGATGAGAGCCCAGGCCGGAGACAGCTGTGGAGGCAGTTTGCAGGCAGGGCCATGGAGCCCAGCTCAGAGGTGGAGGATGGGCCTTGGGGCTGGGAGGAGGCTCTGGCTCCAGCTGCTGGGGAATGGTCCCTTCTGACTGGGAAGTGGAGAGCGGGGAGAAGCCTAGTAGGGAAAGTAGGAAGAGTAGGAAAAGGCCTCGAAGAAGTGGGTGGTGGTGGCAGAGGTCAGGGGCAGGAAGCACCCTTGTGGCTGACTGTCCCTGAATCTTCTCTATCAGTGCCATTGGTTGATCTGCCTTGGGCAAGGTGCAGGCTGGTAGGAAGGCTCTAGGGCCCAGTCCCCACCTTCCCAGGAACCAAACCCAGGCCAGGCCACCTGTGGGTTCAAGACACCGTGATGGGGTGGGGACCTATGACAGGTGATGGAAACCCCTGGCAGTGGTGTTCTGGAGCTGCTCCTGAGACCTGAACATGGAGCTGAGCTCCCTTACCAATCCCACTTGCAAGTACTTCATGTCTACAGCTTGGAATGGCTGTGGTGGAAGATTTAGACCACTGAAATCTGTAAACACTAGACACCAGGGCTTTTACACCACCACCACCACCACCACCACCACCACCACCACCACCACCACCACTGCCCCCACCCAGAGAGCTGGTTGTTAAACATTTAACCAGCACACTACTGTCCTGGCCAGCCTATCAGGGCACTCATAGAATAAACAGGACTCTATGCGTTTACTAATTGAGTTCTGGGGACCGAGGAAGCCCATTTCTAAGAAGTGAGCCATGTGGACAGCACACGGAGCCCTGTGATCACCTTCAGACCTACCATCTTGATTTGGAAAAACTCCGGTTTGGACAGTCACTCCCTTCCTCCCTGCTGGCCTCAGATTCGCACCAGACCCCACTCTCACCAGACCAGCATCCCCACCCCCCACTAGCTGCCTTCTGAGGGAGGGGAATTAGGCCTTGATGGGCAGGTGGGAAGGTTAGGGGAGGTACAGGGCCCTCCAGGGCAGAACTATCATGAGCTCACTGGATACTGTTTGCTGCATGTAGTTTTTCCCTATAAGCCAGGCCAATTCCCCCAGTGCAGGAGAGTGAACGGACCATGAATACCACTGGCAGCTTGTGCCAGAGGCCAGCCTGTGCTAGGACATCCGAATAGCTACGACATCAAGGCAGAACTGACACAATGTGGAATGCTAAACACATGTTACTCAACACATCAATTCACACTAACATATCACACTCCAAGTAATCGGGGAATTCAAGCACACATTCGCAAACAATAATCAATGAATCACGAACCGAGCAGTCAAAGTCTGAATCCAAGTGCCGATTAAGCCAAGGATTCTGGTATCTCCTGGTCCAGAGGCAGCTATGGCTGGTCAGTGCCTCGTAAGGCAGAGTCACAGTGGCCAGTCACGAGGCGCTGGAGATGAGACTCATTCCGAGTGCATGCTGTATTGATGAGCTGATTGGAGTCTGGAATTCTTATAGCCCATCAGTCGTTTACTTCTTCCATGGCGTGTTATTCAGTGTATCAGCCGACACAGCTGTTTTGGTGACTCTGAAGTTGTTTACATGGTTGTACTGTACTTGTGCTCAATATGGTGTCAGTGCTGCTCTCCACAAGACCTGGGGCAGGCACGGGGATGAATGGGGAGTTTCTGCTGCCTCTGCTCTTCCAGAAGTTTCTGCCTACCACCCCTGCTCTGATGAATCCTCCCCAGGCTCTGTCCTCTGCCCTCACCACGTCCATTACCAAGGCACCCCTGCCCTTTCTAAATTGCTCTATCACTTCTGTATTGCTCCTCTGCTCTGCACATGGTAGGTGCTTTATCAGTGTTGGTGAGGGAGAGAGGGAGGGGGAGGGGGGTCAAGGTCCTGTGGATCAGGACCAGGGTGCCTACACAAAAATGATGACTTAAGTAAGACAGACATGTCTCTCTCACTTTAACATGGGCAATCCAGAGCTGGTTCCTGGTGGCGCCACGACCAGCTGGTTGCTCTGTCATTCTCACAACATGGCTTCCACCTCGTGGTCAGAGATGGCAGCTGTCACTTGTCTGCCTTCCGGCCCGAGGGAGAAAGAAAAGGCAGGAATAGGAGCAGCTCATTCCCTTGAGGTGCTTCCCGAAATCCATTCGTGGCAACTGCTGCGTGGCCAGTCACATGGCCATGCCTGGCTGCCAAAAACTGCAATGATGGAAGCACTTGGTTTCCACTTAAAAAGCAGGGTTTAATTACCAAGACAGTCGGGGGATGGATGTCGTGTGGTGACTGTCAGCTCCCTGAGAGTCAGGGTGATCAATGCTAGTGAGGGTGGGACTCCTGACCTCAAGCAGCTGCTGCCATGGTCCCTGCTGCTGCCTGAGGGACTGAGGGGATGGTCAAAAAAAATCTCAGAATCCAGGAACCTGGGAGCCAGGGCAGGCTGTGGCCTCCGTCCCCAGCCACCAAGACTCTCCCGCTTGCAGCCATGGGAGTCGGCATTCTCACCTTGTCCTCCTTGGAGCCGGAGAACTTCCTTTCGCAGCACCCGTGTGCTTGGCTGAGGACACGGGGAGGAGCTGGCAGGTCCGCCCCCGGCGCTGTGGTGGCTGGGTGGAGAGGTGGCCATGGACCTTAAATGGAGAAAAGGAGGTAGGTGGCAAGGCCAAGGACGTGTCAGACCATGGAACTGAGACTAACAAAGGGCAGAGACCACGAAAGGCGGGGGGTGTTTGCACAGAGGCTGGCGGTTTGGTGGGCCCAGACGCCTGGGCTGGGGGGGAGCGGGCCGGGAGGGGGGTTAGCACCACCGGTGTTCCGCACCCTCAATCCCACTGGGAGTGCTGTTTGCCCTGGGCACTTGCTATGCATCAGGCATCACATTTAGATCTGGAAATGCTTCATCATCGTTTCTTCCTCATAGAGATCCTAAGACAGACACGCTGTCCCCATTTCATAGGGTAGGTAGAGAGGCTTCTAGCGTGACTTCATGCAGGCTCCCTTGGCCCCCCCCCCCCCCACCGCCCTGGCAAATGAAACCTGTACCTTGTACCAGCTCCCACCTCGTCCCACCTCCTCCAGGCTCTACCCAGAGTTCAGAAGGCCGTCAGAAGGGGTTGGCCACCGGGGCTGTGCCTCCCACCTGGGCCCAGTGGGGACAGGATGTGTTTCTAGGCAAAGAGCATGTTCAGTGGCTGTCCCATGAGTCCACCAAGCTGTCTCATTTGGTGGCCAAGAAATAGGGGGTGGACATGGGTGGGGGGCTGCTGCCCACCAGTGGAGAGACAGGGCACACAGTAGGCACTCAGTAAATGCTAGTTCTTCCCATCTTTCTCTTTCCCATCATAACACGAAGTACTTCGTGACAATTTTTGGTGGCTCGTACAAATCTGTACATGACAATCTCATTTTATGTCAGTTTAAACACCTTTAAAATTTTTATTTTTTCCCGTATTTCCTTTTCAGGTGCTCTTGGGAATTGTGTTTAGATCTGAGGTTTTGGTGACATGATGGACTAGAACTGGACACCTAACGTGAAGGTGAGTGCTGTGTGTGTGACCTCTTCCTGGGGAGGCCACTGCGGCCACACACCCCACTGCGGCCACCCAGCCTCTCCCACCTGCTGGTTCTGCTTCACCAGAGGGTGACGCCATCCACTCCCATGCCCGAGTCCCTGCTCTTCCCTTCATGAGACTCCTGGCTTCACTCTCGTCCTCTGTGCCTAGGGCTGCTGGGCCTGCCCCTTTCCCCACCCTCTTGGACACATTTCCAGACTCATCAAATCGACATTCCAGGGTCTCAACCTTCCCAGCCCTTCCCCGAGCTGCTGGGCACCACCTTGACCAAGCACAGGTCCCTAGCAGGCTGGGCAGACTTAGCCTCTAGCTGCCCCTAGTAGAGCACCTACTCCCAACCTCCTCGCAGAAGCACCTCCCATTTCACAGAGAAAAAACAGCCCTCAGAAAGGATCCCTGCCCTCCATTCCACATTTCCTCCCTGTCATCGTCTCCCTCCCTTGCCGTCATGACCCCCAGCATTTTAATGCCTAAGGTCTCTCCTTTTCAATGCGAGTGCCGTAGGCATGGGGGCTATGCTGGGGTCTGTCACCTCCCTCAGCCTTCCAAGGACCCAAACGAGGGAGCTGGGCCTGAGCTTGCTGTTCCCTGTGCCTGGAGTGCCCCTGCCCCTCACCCCCACGTGGCTCCCTCCGCCTCACAGCCCTCCCTGACACTGCCACCCCGCGGGTGGCTGCCGGCCCTCCTGCAGCCCTGCCATACCGCCCCTTAGGTTTTATTCCCTGTGGTACACTCACAGCTTCAGGCTAACGCTAACTTGTTTCGCATTGGCTTTGTCCCCTTGCCTGTCAGCTGGAACATCAGTTCTGGACAGATGGGCACCGAATTTTGCCTACATAATGTGCACTGTTTTGCCTAAATTTGTGAGGGAAAAAAAAGGAGGATATGCATTATACATGGGTGGTCGAATTCTGTATATGTTTCTAATTCTTTTATTTATGCTTATGAGTAAAGTGTAACTCTAGAAATCAGTAATGATATCCGTATGCAAAATAATACCCTTGAATATGATAATCATTTAAAAAAATTTTTATATAAAATCTTTATACATAAAATTTCTTGTACCTTGTATCGGCTCTTGTATTTTGTAACTGTTACATAAAATTTCTTGTGTCATAATGTTAAAAAATAAATGCTAACATTTTTTATAATACAAAAAACCTAAATATAAACAAATGAAAATTTGAATTAAAAAATTAAAATGAAAATTTGGGCCCAAAACGTGGGTGTGTCTTACACACAGCAGTGCCTTATACCTGGCACAACACAGTACTTTTTTGTCTTATTCGGAGATGTATTCAAGCATATAGCTGACAGCAATTGTTCAGTTGTGGCCGGGAAATATTGTTCAATGAATGAATGAATGAATGAGTGAGTGAGTGATCACCATCCTGATTAGCCATTCCTTGGCCCCTCGCGCCTCAGGCTTCGTTTGGCCTGGTGCTCCCTGTTCTCCATCCTTTGCAGCTTAGATTCCATTACCCTCACCTACAAACTGGCGTTGTGGGTCATCAGGCCAGGATCTGTCCCAAGGGGGTTCC
This sequence comes from Lyroderma lyra, assembly GCA_004026885.1. Classification (NCBI taxonomy): domain Eukaryota; kingdom Metazoa; phylum Chordata; class Mammalia; order Chiroptera; family Megadermatidae; genus Lyroderma; species Lyroderma lyra. Next base: position 124,737 of record PVJL010003877.1, read on the forward strand.
TCCTTTGAAGGCCTTTAGTGTGGGCATTGCTGCTTGGAAAACCCCCTCCCCTTCTACCATCCGCTGAGGGTCACATAAGACTCTCTACCAGGTCTTCTCCAACCGATAGGGGTCTGGGGGCTGCCAGGGAGGCTCAGGGACTGATGTATGGACCTGTGTCAGCCCCGCAGCTCCCACTATCTCTCCACTCCAATGGGGTCCTCCTGTGCTGCTTGAACTAGACAATTCTAGTCCCCACTCCATTCCCTCAACTTCCTACAGCCTATGAATCCACATAAAATGTCCAGGACAAACTGGATCTCAGCTGACCCTCAGGAAAATCCAAAGGTACAGAGCCCGGGGTCCTTGAAGAATGCTAGCCGAAGGGGCCCTTCCCAGCCACTGACGTTTCTCTTGGGTTAGGGACAAATGCTTCATGATTGTTTCTGAGATTTCTTCACATTCTTGTGTAGTCTCTTATCCCACTGCTCATAGTAGAGAAGCATTTAAAATGGACAGGGACTCCCAGTGTGACTGGGAGATGGCCAGGAAGCAGGAAGCTGGAGCACCCCTCCTCGGCCTCTGCCGAGGGCAGGGGCAGGAGCCTGGGAAGGCAGGGTGGGTGGTGGCAGCTGTGAAGGGAAGAGGGCCCTGCACTGAGATCCTAAGACCCAAGCAAGAAAAGGGGCCCACGGGAATGGACCCAAGGCCGGGAAGCAGGATGGGATTTCATTGGCAGGAGCCCCGTTACCGACATAGAGGACAGGGGACAAAGAGTGGGGAGTGAGTGGCATGGGAGTTGGGGGTAGCACGGGGGCAAGTTTGGAGGACAGCTAGTCCATGCAGAGGACGTGCCCCATGTGGCACCTTGCTCTGTGGGGACAGCAGTGTGGTGTCTGCAGAAAATTAATCAGAACAATGTCCCCTGGGCACGGGGAAGTGTCTGAAGCCACCATGCCTCACTCTCAGCTCCTGGGCCCAGACACCAAGCCCCAGATGTTCTCTAAGGCACAGACTTAAATGCTCTTTGGGGACACTGAGGAATGCTCATGGACCCTCCATCAGAGGGAAGAGGCCCCACCAAGGCTGGACAGGCAAAGAGGACATGAGTGGGGTGAAAGGCACTCTGGTCCCCCTCCCCTGTCTCTTTGTGTAATTTTGTCCAGCATTGCCCAGTAGAGGCACTGACAAACAAGAAGAGCTTCCGCTCCAAATATCCCCACCCAGACTTTTGTCAGTTTGGGGTCTCTTGTGCCCAAACTCAGATATTTTCTCTTAAAAATAAAGATTCAAGCTCTCTAGCAAATATAGAATGCAGGAAGGAGCCCCTCAGCAGAGAGAAAAAGGCATCATCAACCTATTCTAGAACCCACCTTCAGTGAGGTTCCTGAGTTCTCTCTGGGCTTCCCTGCCCCACCCCACCCTCCCCTGCCTGACATTTCCTGAACTTGGAAGTGGGGGGACCCTGTGGGCCAGGGGGAAATCTCCAGGTGCCTTCTGATCCTTTAACTTCTCAGTGTGTTGGCCATGCTGGAGGCTCCGACATGGCTGTGACAATCCAGTTAGCTGGAGCAGTGGGTAGGGCTAAAGCTGGAAAGAGGTCCAGTTATAGCCTTCACCCAGAACACACACCCAGGTTGGGGGCAGTGGGACAGCCTCACACATAGTTACTCCTCGTGCAAGGCCCTCCCCACTGCCCATCACTGGTCTGGCTGCTATTCCCCAAGGACTGTGACACCTACAGGCTCATTGTACACAGCACCATGACTCCCACTCCATCAGACAACCTGGGGACCACACTTCTCCCTCCCCTTCCCTTAGAGACCCCTCTCTACTGCGGGGCCTCCGAGAGCAGACCACAGGCTTGGCCAGCGGGAAGAGAACGACACATTTGGGTCCTTCATTTCCCTGCCTTCAGAGGTTCAGGCTCAAATGAAACCAGGGTTGCTTCCCATTGCACACATCCCTCAGATGCCCCCTGGCAGGGAGCAAAGACGGGTGCACTTAAGCTAGAACGGCTTCTCTACAATTGCTGGCAGGCCCTCTCCTCAGCAGGCAGGTATCCCAGAGGGGGTCCTGAATATGACCCCCATCCCACCTGAGACCTGGTGCTTGGCCATCTGTTGTCATCCACCCATTCATCCATTCAACAAATACTCATGGAGGACCCCCCCTCTGGAAACTGGAGGGACAGCTATATATAGTCAAGAATGACCACAGCCTGCCTGCATGGAACTTACCTTCTGGAGAGAAGAGACAGACAACCAACAAGGTATCAGAAATGGACAGAATACATCCGGATAATGATAAGGGCTGTGAAGAAAACAACCAACAAGATAACCTTGGAGGGGAGTAGGGGACGGGAGGCCACTGGAACCACAGGCATCAGAGACTTTTCTGAGAGAGATATTAAGCGGAGCCCAAGGGATGAGGATGAGCCAGGACTGTGCAGAAAAAGTGTTTCAGCAGAAGCCAGATGGTTTCTACTTTCTGGGAATCGATTGGGGTGGGCAAGGAAGGGCAGAAATAGAGGGTGGAGCCAAGCCCTGCAGCCTAGGGACAGGCTGCCGGCTGTCCAGGTCTCCGGGAGGCCCCTTTGCCGAGCGTCTGCATGGCTCATCTCTGATGGGCACCCTGCCCCTACCATGCCACCAGGAGCCCCCCCTGCTGCCTCAGCTCACACCGCTTATTGCTGAAGAGGAGGGGTAAGCACAGCCAACACCGAGCCCTGACTAATATCACAGAGAACTCCAGTTCCTCTCCCTCACTCCCCACTCTGTCTATCCCTCCTTTGAGATGTGAGAACATTTATTTGAAGGATGATTCATTACCCCCACAATTCAGTTCAGTTTGGCCTATGTTCACTGGCCACCTGGGCTGGGCCCTATTTCCAGGCCTCCAAGAGCCTGCTGCCAGCCCCAGCTCCAGGCCCTGCCCCACCCTGTATATCAAGCCCCACCATTCCTCTGCACAGTCCTTCCTCTGAGCTGACTTAGCTGAGATAGGGCTGATTAGGGGGAGCCTCTGGTCCCATATGCAAAGCAGCAGTTCCAAACAATGGAACTGAGACAATGGCCTGGCTTGGGAAACCTTGGGGTCTGTCCCCTCAGTCCAGTTCCCAAGTTCACACCCTTTCTAGGAGGCTTGGCCTTGGAGGCCTCACCCCTGAGTCACCTGGGCCTTCCCTACATTTCCTTGGTCCGGAGAACATCCTAAGCACCAGGTCCAGCTTCTTCATTGCCCTTGGAGGACTCAGCTCCTCCACCCCACTGAGATATCAGCAGTTGCTAGAGCAAATGTCATTGTCATCTGCGACCAGTACCCAGCTCACTCAGTACTCTCCAATCCTGAGCCCTCAGTCACCAGTACACAGGCCATTTAGCGTGCAGGCTGGCTTCCCAGAAACTCATCATCCCGCTAAGAAAGTATTGGTGATTAAAACAGAGCTGAGCCACAAACAGAGTATAATGAAGCACTAAATAAAACATGGGATGCAAACAATACGAGCTCTCTGCTCTCAGAGGACTGGGGAGGTGGTGGCGGGCTGGAGTGGACCGGTAATGCTCCAGATGAGAAGGGCCCCAGGCAGGCCTTGGAGAGTGGGTAGAGCGATGCAAAGTGAGGGGTGGGTGGGAAGCTGCAGATGCCTAGATGCCAACAACAACCACCAGCAAGCCACAGCATTTCTTAGTGATGCCAGGGTGAAGGAGGACCCTTTGGAGACCCTTGGAGGTGGAACCTGAGAGGCCTGAGCAGCCTTCCTCTCTTTGGCTTGTCCAAGGGGACAGACAAGGTGAGTTGGGTGGGCCTGGAGAGCGTCTGTTTACTGGGGATTAGGAAGCATGTAGGGAAAGGCCTGGCAGGGCGAGGGTCCCATAATTTGGATCCTGAGGCCTTTAGGAGGGAGAGGTGGGCAATGCAGAGCCCCCTCCGCACCCAAGAAAGAAGTACTTTCAGCCTGGCTGAATGTTGGCTGCCCAAGGACTCTGTTGTTGGCACAGCTGGACAGTCCAGAGGTGGGGAGGGAGGGCAGGAGCTGGAGCCAATGCCAGAGAGGAGCCCTCCAAAGTAGGTGGGGGGCAGCCTGCTGAGCAGCCCGAATGTGGCTGCCTAAGAGGGTTGTCATCAGATTGCCAATCATTTGCTTATCCATGGTCCCAAAGGGTAGCCATCATTTCCCAGACTCCCTTCTTTGCTCCCAAGGCCCAGAATAGCTGTCCTTCTGGCCACTGCAGGTGGACAGAGTGTCCTGCCCCATCATGAAGCTTCACACCTTTCCTTCTTGCTCTGAGGGTTGGGAATCTCTTCAGCAGCCTCTCTCTGACTCATCCTCTCCATCTCCCCAGCCTCCTCATTAATCTGTCCCTGGACTCTAGAAACTCTGACCCCCCAGATCAATCTGTTACTGGGTCCAGGTGCTGTTTGCTGCCTCCAAAAATCAGAGACAAGGTTGGTAGAAAGAAAAGTAGGTTTATGCAAAATGCTGGTATTCAGGGAAGGCAGTGGACTCTATTCTCCACAACTACCTCCCCGACCCTAGCAAGGCCAAAAGCTTTGAGGGCATGTAGGCTGGGGAAGGGAGAAGAAGGACGAGGCGGGGCAGGTGGTCAGGCAGGCTCTAGGGCTGGCAGTTGAGAAATCACGTCCCGGGGCCTGGTCCGCTTCACGGTAATGTTAGTTTGGAGTTCAGCGCCGTTTCCCAGGGACTGAGAACAAAGCAGAATCATTAAACAAAGAGAAAACAAAAGCTCTGAAGCCCACCGAGTGCATTGACGAAGCGGGAGCTAACCAAGTTACTGAGTTCTTGAGCTTCGCCCTTGCAAATCCACACCCAGCAAGCTTGCTGCTGCCCGCCCTGCCTCAGGCGCGGCCAAACTGGGCTCCTTTGCATTCCATCCCTCCTCTCCCTGCCTGCGGGTCATTTCTTTCACACCAGAATTTTCATCCTGCAATTCTCCTGCTTGTCTCAGGTCCTCGGTTCCAACACAGGACACAAGACCCGGTAGGCCTCTGAGGCTGGATGCATGGGTTGGATGAATAGCTATAAGCTACTACTGGGAGTGAGTCGCCAACGGAATTAGGGTAGTTTTTCAAGTAAAATAGGAAAAAACACCCATCAGCATCAAACTGTACAAGACTCTGATTGGTATCTACCCCGTGGGTAGTCCATTGGTCAAGAGGCAATGTAAAGGGACGAGAAGGAAATGGAGAAGCAGCGAAATTTACCCACGTGGTCTGGAAGTGACGGGCCCAGGAAGTTGCAGGAAAGCAAAAATGCAAGTGTGTGACTGTTTCCACACACACGTCACACGTTGAGAAATAAGATGGGTAACTGGGAACGGGTGGGGCCGTCTAGACAGAAGTAAGAGGAACAAATTAGGTGGAAGGCAACTGACCAATCACAGGCAGCGCTGAAGGACTGGAAATTTCTACAGGAACGAGAAAACAGGAGAGGCTGCACCCCATGGGCTGCTTAAACGATCAATTCTGCTGTACACAGGTAAGTCACACACTCATAATGGACTTACTTTCAATAACTAGATCTCACTTTACTAATTTCCCTGAGCTGTGCACCCAGCTTTCTAGAACATTCTTTTTTCCAGTTCCACCACGTTTCTGGATGATAAGTTCCATCTGCGTCTTCATACGTCAGCTGCCATTTCACTACTTAGAATAGAACCCCACTCCTTCCGGGCTCTGGCTTTGCAGATGGCCTCATCAGGATAAGACCCTGCCGGGCAGCTCTTGGTTAAAACAAATGACTGCTTCCTCCAATACTGAGTTTTCTCATCCATAAAGACAGGAAATAGGCTCCCTCTCCAAAGCAACAGACCCCAGAGCGAGAGGGGTCCTTAGGGTGGCCCTGAGGCTCTTCACACCCACATAATATTTAATGCTCTGGTGACAGGGGGAAGGGCCCAAATGTGCCTTCTCAGGCACTTAACTTCAGGCAAAGAAGCTATAGTGAAATGTGGCCATTAGTAAGGGAAATAAAAGAAAGGAACTGTTTAAATACCAAAAAACCCACAGGAAGCCTTGGAGAATATTTGAAAACAAGGGGGGGAAAGTGTCTTGTAGACAGAAGTCAAGGCAACGGATAGGACAGCCAAATGCAAAACCTCCATGAGCGGAAAGCCTGCTGGGAGATACAATCTTGGAGCCAGGAACCTCAGCTCCTTGTCACTCCCAGGTGGCCCTCACAAACATCAAAGGCAGGAACTAAAGAATGATCGGGGCTGCAGAAGCATTCCATCAGTGACAGAATGAAGGCGGGATGCACACAACCCCAGACACCCCCATCTTGCAAACTGATGACAGAACTGCCAGGTCTGCTGATGACACAAATATGCGAGGAAGAAGGACTGTTGACCACACTGTCCAAACTAGCCCTCTCACATGGCTACCCAGTTGGCTCCCAGCAACCTGAAGAAACTGTGGCCAGGAGAGATGCTTCTTCCTGCCCTGGTCACAGATAGTGTCTATGCCAGTGCTTAGAAAAATAAAAGGTTCTATACCCATCACTACTGTTGATGTAACACTATGGTTTAAACCCTCACATTCCCTTTTTTCTGGCCCAGACATTGTAAGACCCAAAGAATATTTGCCCGACAACTTCTAGCAGGGATGTGGAGAATCTCTTGGGCACCTTTGGGCAAATTAGAAAAAGGTACCCCCCTGCCCCAGGGTGGATCCAGGGCAGCTGGGCCCTGCACAGCCTGCTGAGTGGAGCTGCCACAACCTATAAAGCCACACTTGTAGGCATTGCCACATGGCACACCATTATCAAGCTAGAGAATTGCAAAGGGGCAACACCTTTTAGTATTTATGGTTGGTCATCTGGAATATCTTTCACATGACTGGTGAGGACAAGGGTAGAAGACAAGGGGTTCTTCACCTGTAGCAGTGGACAGGAAGACTCACTGTCACTTTGATGGCTGCTGTTGCCAGCTGGCCGGAAGGAGGTCCAACAGTTGGTAGAGGTGATCACAGAAATGACTGACCTTGGAACCCAATGGGATAGCTTCACATTATTCTCTCTCTCTCTCTCTCTCTCTCTCTCTCTCTCTCAGTAAACATTTTATTGAAGTAGAATTAATACACCGAGAAATGTCCATGTCATAAATGTACAGACCCATGCATTTCACCAACTGCACGGCCCCATGGAACTAGCATAGGATGGAGATCAGCAAATACTACAGAAGGGCGGCAGCACCACGGACAGCACCCCTCCCTTTCTCGGGCTCCTCCCCCAAGAGTGACCACTATACTGAAAACTCCTCCCACAGCTTACTTTGCCTGTTCTTTGAACTTCACATAAATGCTTAGAAATCATTATCTAGTTTTTTTGGTGTCTGACCTCTTTGCTCAACAGTTCTGTGTTTTGAGATATACCCTAGAAATATACCACAATTTATTTATCCATTATACTGTTGATGGGCACCTTTCGGACAGTCTGACTTTTTTCTGATGACAAAGATAATCAAATTGTCATTACAAGAACGTCCCCCTTTTTCAATTGCATGAAGAGCTCCAGTCCTGGAGTCCTGTTGGAGTTGCTACAGCAAGGCTTCGCTTCCTTCCTGTATTACTTAGACCCCTTTTCACCACCGTTCACCTGCTTTGGGCTCTTTCCTGTATATCTCGGTCTTCTTGCCGCCCCCCAACCTGGGAACAGTGCCTCACTTGGTCTTCCAGCCTCCAATGTGCAGGCCTCAAAGTACCTTAGGGAAAGCTCTTCTCCAGGACAGCATGTGCCCTCAGCACCCACCCCACCACTTGGCTGTGACATCTCCAGATTTTTTGCAACCACTACCCAGCAATTCTATAAAAAGTCCCTCAGCAGCTATTTCACGGAGAACAGAAAAGGCCTGGAGCCCAGTGGCCTTCACCTGCCCTACCACCCACCACTCCCATATGTCCATCAGCTGAATCTGGCTCCTCTCAAGGCCTCCAAGAAAGGGGGAAGGGCAGTCTTGGCACTCCCCACCAGGGCCCGGGACCCCTGCCCTGCTACCCAGTCTTCTTTCTTAATCCAGAAACCCTCAGCCCCTCCCTCTGTGAGGTCACAAATCAGCAAGCACCCTCCTACCCTGTTGGGGCCCTACAGAACCCCTACCATGCCCCACAGAAGCGGCTCCAGCTGAGCTCACAAGCAGCTTTGCGAAGTCCATCTGATACAGTGCAGGCTTCTAGGTGTCATTTGACAGTCACAGGTGCTCAGGTGGGACTCTTCCCTTGAATTCTGGGACAGCAATTTCTCTTAACCTGTCTCTCCACCCCCACGTCTGCCCTGTTGGAATTCTCCAGCATGGGCTCCCTTCTGGTGCGTGCCTGCTCCTGCAGTGTCAGCTTTCTCCGAAGTTCTGGGTTAATCTCCTTTTCTGGACCCCTCCCCCTCCTCTCAGCAACACCCCCCACGGAGACCCTCACCTCTCTCATCCCTGGTCCTACCACCACCCCCCAGTTCTACCATTCCACCTCGCCTGCAGGTCTTCAGAAGAGCCCAGAATCTTAGGGAGATGCCTTTTGAATGGAAGCACATTTGAATTCTGCATTTAGAAGCAAACCAAGGAGGGTTTTCACAGTACAGACCACACAATGCAGAGCTCCACAGAACCTGGGCAGGAGTGCTGCCGAGTGAACAGTCTGTCCCTCTGTTGCGGAAAGGCTCTACCCATTCACCTGCCGGAAAGACCTAGAGGCACTTGGAGCACTTGCAAGTTCAGGCTGTTTATTCTACACCGGCAGCCTCAGAGGAGTTGTTTCCAACGTCTGAGCCCTGAACAAAGGCAGGGTGGGGAGATCTATAGCCTAGCATTTCCACAATCATCATCAGTTTCCCGCACCCGGCCTAGGGCTGGCCGAACAGGGGCTCAGGGAGAAGAACCAGGAAGTGACTCGGGGGTGTGGGGGGATCCCGGACTAGGCTATCAGCCATGTTGGGAGGCAATATTTCTCTACACTTCCTGAGCACCCATGGGGCCTACTTGTGCAGGGTGGGGGCCTCCCACACTACCCAAGAGGCGCATCAGGATTCCTGACAGAGCACCAGGTTTTGTGTTTTCCAACAGGAAACAAGGATTTGAGAAGTTGGGAAACCACCGTGGGAAGAGAGACGGTACCAGCTGGGAAGCCAGCCATAGTCAAGGCCCGGCAGTGCCAGGTAGTTTGAGCAAAGCTCAGCCAGCTGCCTGACCACTGTACTGGTGAGGTTTGACCATGCTTCAGAAAGAGATGGAGGACCTAAATGCAAGGGAACACCCAGTTATCAGACCCAAGAGGGAAGCCATGCGGAGAGGGCAGCCAGGCCGGAGCTGTGGCCCCCACCAAGGGCCCCAGTCTCATTCCCTTCCTGATCTTAGCCGATGCCTTCCAACTGCACTGGGAGCACCCCTGTAGTTCACTCAGGCCAGCTCTTTCGCCCACAGTAGGAAAGGCTGGAGCGTGTCTGGAGAAGAACGTGAGGAGGAGCAGGAACAGAGCGATGTGTCAGCTGCATCGAGACGGAGGAGGGAGGAGGGCCGTTACCCACACTGCGAGAGAGACCGGGAAGTCAGACTGAGGGGCCCGGGCGACAGTCCTGGGGCGTCGCTACCTTCTGCTTAGTGTCTCCTTTGCCATTGTCTGGAATGGTTACCAATCAAAACCCATACTACAGAGGATCTGCGGGCTTCAACTAACGCGGGCAAAGCTAAGGGCAAGGTTGGGGCAGGACCGACTAGGCCTCCCCCTCCCGCCACAATTCACCCCATCTTTGTAACATGCTGACCAAGTGAGAGACAGTTAGGGAAAGAGGGCTGGGGACTGGTTTTAAGGAAGGAAGGAATCTGAGACAGCAATCAACACTTGTATGGATAAGAGAAACGGATCCCCAAAAGCAAAACTCAAAAGCAGAACTGAACGTGTCTGTTCCTGAACACAGAAGTGTTACCAAGGGGTTTGCAGAGCCCTGCTGAGAGCTGTCTTACTCGATGGGGCAATGGGACATACAAATGACAACACTGACACCCAGCGCAAGTAGTTAAATTGCCAACCATTGGTGGTGGTGCGGTTGGCGGCGGCCTGCAAAAGCCACAGCTTGGGAAGTAGGAAAGTAAATAGCAGACTTGAACCTCAAGGTGGACAAAAGTAACCTAATGTGCATGGCAGAAGCATGGCCTCTGGCATGGCCTGGAGGTGAGAAGAGAAATCTGGGCCCCCCCTGACCACACGAGGCCAATGAAAACATAGCATCACCTGTAGAAAGCGAAAGAGGGTCTCATCTGACTCCGACCTAAGACCGACTTGAGGTTCTGTTCACTCTACCTCAAGCCAGACGTGAGAATTTTTCTAGCCAGAGAAGGGTGCCGGGAAGCTCAAAGGATTAAAGAAAGGAGAGAGCTATGCTGGGCTATCCAGTCTGTAAGGATAGGTCTGCAGAGATCACGAATCAGTTCATGAAATTCTATAATATTAGGACCAGGAGAAACTTTGGGGCTGTAAGGACCCACTTAGCAAAGCAGATAGTTCCTCTCAGGAGAAGTTTCTAAGCTGCAAATAGACTTGAAGTGGGGCTTAGATACAGTGAGAGTATGAGTGAGTCCTGAAAAAGACATAGGGGGGTGCTGGGAGTGCTGACTGGGGGCTCAGCACCAGGGGCCCATGTCCTGCCTTTGCCCCAGTCAGTTTTCAGTGATTGTGACCTTGACAGAAGGCCCAGATGTGGCGTCTCACGTTCCAGGCTACTGTCACCTGTGAGCTCGTCCTGGGTATGGTGAACAAAAGGCGGGTGAAGAGGTTTGCTCTGTAAGAAACCAGTGTCCCAGATAAAACAGAGCTTAGTCAGAGCGGAGTGGAGGGCAGCATGGGGGGGGGGTCAGGAGAAGCAGTAAGGGAGCCCCATCCCAAGCTTCCCCTTCCCCAGGGTCCAGGGTTCAGGCTCGAGGCCCAAGAGGAACCACAGGTGCTAGTTGTAGGGCATTCTGAGACCCCTGATGGCGCAGAGACCTCCAGCGAGGACACAAGACAGCAAAGAGAAAAGGGCACATGAGGGTGCCTGCTCTTCACACTCAAAAGGAGCCCCTGGCAGGCTTTCCTGAAGCTTGAGGTGAGCACACGTCCATGTCCCACCCGCCAACCCCCAAGGGAGATGTGTCCAGCACTTCCTATTTTCCACTGTTCTGCCTCAGGCCCTTTTCTAAGCAGTTTCAAGCCTTTGGCCTCTTCGATTATTCTCCCCCAGAATTATCTGCTGCTACTCACAGGCGGCTACCTGCAGACCCGAAGGGTAGATTTTCTTCCAAGCACCCTAGTCCCTTTCCCACCCCTCTTTAACCCAGGCCAGGGTGGTGGGCTCCTGCTTTTCACGTCCTCTTGCCTTCTCTTCCCTTCCCACCCATCTCAGCCGCCTTCGTTTTCTTTTTGCAGAGGAAGAAGCACCTATGAAGAAAAGCAGCCAGGGGAAGCAAGAATGACCTGACCGCCTGCTGGGGGCGCTGACGAGGTCCCAGGACTCACTGGCAACCCAAAGACTTGGAGGACAAACTGAGGAAGAGATGCCCACAGGAACTCAGCTCCCCTCCCTCCCTCGAAACGTTTCCGCCTCTAGCTCTTCCAGAAAGATCATTCCAGACTCATAGACTTCTCCTGTAACAAAGCCTCCCTTGGCCCTTGGGGGAAGCCAAAGGCCCCAGGCCATCTTGCCTGGAAGCTTCGTCTGGACTGTAAAAGAGCAGAACTTGATTGTTAGCGCCCTGCCAAAGGGCAGGTCATGAGTGCATTGGGAGACCCCCACACCCAGTCCCCGAGAGACGGGGAACGAAGACCAGGATGCTCACACCAAATGACAAGGTCGGCAGTGCAGGGACCAGGACAGAGTGAAAGCAGGTGACCCTAGCAAGTGGAGCTCAGTCTGGAAGGTGGAATAATGGGTGAGGACCAGCAGGTTCAGGTAGAAGGAAAGGCATCCTTCCCGAAACCCCCAGGAGAGAACCTATGTCATTGGGTCATTGCCATCCACCTTGCTCCAGACACTTTCTGCATCCAGACCTCTTTCTCCTCCATGGCTTCAAGGTGGCCTGAAGAATAGGCAGAAGTCATCGGAGGAAACTTGGCTGGCTAATGGGAACCCCTGGGACATGGCAGAATTCGATGTGCCTGGCCCCATTTCCCTCCGTGGCTGGTGACTCCCAGTCCTGCACCTACGCCCCTCTTTCGAGAATATCTTCTTGCTTCTCCTGTTTTCACCTGAATCTCTCTCCTGGACCCTTCTCTCTCCCTACCACTGTACCCAGTCTTTTTGTCCCTCGTCAGCCCTTCTGGTTTCTCTCCACTTCCACACAACGGGGGAGGGCCAGGATCCAGAGCGGAAGTCACAGAGAAGTCACGATCCCAGGACGGAGCCTCGTGGTGTCTGAGGGGACACTTGTCTCACCCTTCTGTCGGCCCTGTACCATTCTGGGAGGCCTGAGGGGGAGGCGAAAGCAGACCCGGTTGCAGGAGGAAGCCCCCAAACACATTAGCTTCCCTGCTTCACCTCATCTGAAGCCAGCCGTTCCCTGGTGGCGCTCCTCTTCCAACTCTTCTAAGAGACAGAGGCTGCTCCCCCGACCATCCCGTAGGCACCCTCTTAAGCTTCTTACCTCATCCTTCTGACCATTTTAACGCCTCCCTTACTGATACTTCTTTTTCTTGGGTGCCCCACGCCCCGTGCCACATGACCCTCTCCTTCCCATCTTCATCTAGCAACAACCCAGTGGGCCCCACCTGCGCCTCCGCACGGGGCTAAGCACCCAGCCCGACACACAGTTGGTGCTCAATAAATATCTGTTGAATGAATGGACGGAGACCGCTGGCCTCGGAATCTTGGGTTTTATCTTGGCCCCAACATTATTCCCACCTAGACAATTTCAACAGCTCCCAAGGAATCCGATCCCCACTCCCCACAGCTAAACCTTGAACCCCAACATCCCCTAAGGGACCCCCATCTTCAGTCTCCACAATTTTCTTTTTCTTAAAATGCTTCCACTATTGCTCATCCCAACTGGCAGACCCCCAGTTCTGTGTCGCGTTATTTCTTTACCTCATGGGCAACCCATTCTACACCCGAGTCCCGTTCCTTTATGTTGGGCTTGCCTTGCGATCCCCAGCCTGAAACACGACCTTTCTTTTCTTTTTTTTTCTCCTTTTTCTACTCTTGCACTTGAGCCCTGCTAAGAGAAAAATGCAGAACTCCATGCCTCTTCCTGAAATGCCTTTTTCAAAATGTATCAGAAAACTTCTGGAAAGATCTTCACAGTCCGTAGACAGCTTGTCCACCCCTGTGCTCCACTCCACCCAGTGCAAGTGGTCTCTCTGCTCCCCAGAGCCGAATGAGTCTGAGCTCCCAGAGGGCGAGACTCCCTCTTCATCTACATCCTACAACCTTTCCTTTTCATCTCAGAAGAAAAACGTGCTTATTCAGCCCATACCACAGAAAGAGCCCAGTAGCAGGAATCCCCCCTTACCCTACCCCAGTCCCATTCTCCAGGAGAAACAGCGGTGAAAGAAGTATGTATCCTCCCAGGCTTTTTGCTATGCACAAAGGTAATATGCACGTTTATGCACACAAACAGAAGTTACTTTAAAAATGTACATGAGCTCCTACTACGCTTATTGTTCTGTAGTTTGCTTTTTTCGGTTGATGCATCAAAATTATTTCCCATCACACTCTTGGTGAGGTGCATTCTTTCTCAGATATAAATAAATGTGCCGTGGAGGTAGCCACTCCTTAATTAACCACTCAAGATGTTTCCAATTTTTTAACATTGCAACATGGCCACAACTCTTCCTGCAATCGTGTCCTCACAAAGTTATGCGAGTATTCTGCTGGAGAGAGTTCCAAAAGCGGAACTGCTTTTTAGGTTTAAAATGGCCCTCCAAAAAGGCTGTCCCCGCTCCCGAGCCCCATCCCCCTCCAGGACGTGAGGGCACTTCTGCTCAGGCCTGGGCCGCTGCCTGGTAACTATCCCTAGTGAATTCTGCAGTCACATTCCCACCCGCTGGCCCACTTCCGCCTTCAAACTCTGCTACTGGATTACTTCCTACCCCTTCTCAAAGCTTCCTCCACCCCGCAGCACTGGCTCATCCTCCTCTTCCTGCTGCCCCTTGAATGTTGTTTCCTGTTTCTCCACTTGCTTTTTGGGCGGCCTGTTTTATCATCTCTATGCTAATGGGCCTCCGATGAGTCTTTTAAGTCCCTCCCTCTGCAGCTCCAGACCCACTTCTGTCCACGCGTCTCCGGCCTCAGGCACCTAAGCAAAACCTGCCCAATGAACGAGGGTTGCACAGGTGAGTGAGGGAGGGAAAGGAGAACTCATGTTGCCCCTTTCATTTACGCATTCTACAAGTATTTATTGAGGATCTATTAAGTGCCAGGATGTTACAAGAGAGGCTAGAGAAAATGATGAGTGGAATCCGACAAGTTCAGTCTTGGAGGGGAGAGAGACAATCAAAAATCACACAAATAAATGCATGATTTCAAACTGCTATATGCCACAAGGGAGGGGCTCATGGTGGGCCCAGCAAGGTGTTGCCCGGGAAATAACACCAGAACTCACATCTGAATGATGGGCAGGCTTTGAACAACGAAGCAGGACAGGGAAGAGCTAGCTCTCCACAATGGAATAGAAGGCCTGGCCAGAGGGGAGTAAGGTTAGGACTGCAATCCTCGAGCTAGCTCGGGGTAAATGCTGCAGCCGCAAGCACCGCCAGCAAGTATTCTCAGGGCCGACAGGAAGAGGGTTAAATGTTCAGTGAATTATGGAGAAAAAGATAGAGGTAACCTGGGCAGCCACACAGCTCCCAGCAGAGCTCTCCCCACCTGCTCTGTGCGCCCCCAGCCAGGTGTTGCTGCTTCCTGGTCCAGGCTAGGTGCTGGCTTGGCATCTAAATGGGCTAAAGCACCAGTGGAGATAAGATAGCACTCAGTGACCTCATGTCCCCAACAGAACCTTGAGGACCCTCCTGTGTATGGGGGAAGACTCAGGCCCACGAGGGTAGCACCTGCTGATGGGTACAGGGCCCAGGCCACCCCCATCAGTGTCCCTACTCCAGTCCTTAAGAAACTCTTCTAATATTGGATAGAGAGGAGACATCAGAGAGGTACAAGGACTTTTCCTGTATATTTCTCAGTTCCCAGTTGGCCTCAGAAAGCTGCAAGCTATTCACTCAGAGAAGACAAATTCCCTTCTTCCTGAGCCGACCAGGCCTGGTGGGGACTTCTCCCCTCCCACTCCACGGAAATGAACAAGGCCAACCCTCCTGGAGAAGTCAGCCACCCCCACTCTGTCCAGGAATGTAACTACAAGGCTCCATCTAAACTTAAAAGCAGTGATGATCTGCTAAAGATGCCAAAACTCCAAATGAAACTGCTGAGAAAAGGAGGCAAGGGGCTCAGAACCCCCTGAAAACCAAGTGGGGATGAGAATATCTCCTCTGGGTTGGTCTGAGGTCTTCTCATCACGGACTCCAGACTTCTAGACTTCTGCCTTCTCTCTGAGGGCCCAAGGAAGGAAGACTCCCAGCAGCACATCCAGCCTGCATTAGGGACACGCTTTTCCCAGTCCCCAGTGGATGCCAGAGCAGTCACCGGCTACAGGGGTGGGGCAGGGGCTTCCACTGCCTGTAGTTCTAGGAATCCATGACACCCCTATAGTGGTGCGGGGCACGGCCAGCTGTGCTTGAGCAGCCAGCTGCCTTCAGGGGCATTGCTGGGCTGGGGGTGGGAGGCAGCTCTCGCCCTGCTACCTGCTGGGGACAGGGCAGGATAATGTACGCAGCCCATATCTAAGGGACTGAAGGAGGGAGGCAGCAGTGTCTGTCACAGCACGTTTTGCTCTACATTTGGGTAGGGGTCTTAGCTTGCATTTCTAGGCAAAGAAACATCTCAGTGTATTTTTTAAGCTGCCAACCCATTCCCAAGTCTTCCAATTAATATCTACTATGTGAATTATTTATTGGGAACATATGTTAGAGTTTAAGAGCATTGAGTGGACATCCTTTGCTCATCAATTTAATAAGCTTATGTATTTACTACAAGCCAACCTGGAGATTTCCCTGCCATTGGAAGCCTGTGCTCCTACAAGCCTGTGTTGTGAGTTATTTCCAGCTCATCCCATGCCTGCTGCCTACTCTTTTATTCACCCCCATCCTAGCCAAAGTGTCTCCTATTGGGATTCTAATGTGACCTGGAGAAAGAAGTTATCCAGTTTTTCCTCTCCAACCAGTAAAGACACCTATCAGTGAGATCACAGCATGCCACTCCATGCTTCAGGCCACATTTTCCCAGGTCATGCCATCTCCTCTACCTGGGATGGAGAAGAAGTCAGCCTGAAATGTTAAATGAACAAAGGCTACAGGGATAGAGAACCCCATCTGTATCTCTTCCAGTGACAAAAGCCAGGGGAAGCTGTGGAACCCTTGCCACTCCAGGCCTGAATCTATAGCAAACTCACTGGCAGGCCTGCTAAGGCGTGACACGGGGTGGTTAAATGACCCAACCAGGCAGAGGCCCTGGTCTCCACAAGAATTTACAATCTCGGACGTGGCCCAGACTGCACCTCATGTTTTGTCTGCCCAATCACTGCAACAAACAGAAAGACGAGCTTTGTGCCCAGTCACCTCATCTTCCCTGCCCTCTGCCAGACCCTAGTGCGAGGCCACCCTGGGTTCTGGAGCCATCCCTAGCCGGGGAGACACTGAGGTGTTTTGGTGGGTTTCCTACCACAGCCCCATTTCATTCACAGCAGCTGCTCTCTGGGCTCAGGGGGTCTGATGCCACAGAGAGATGGTCTAAAGGGCAGATGCAGGCTCAAGGGCAGCCAGATAATGGTCAGGTGAGCTCCTCTGCCCCATTACTAAGTCTTTCCATCTCCCCCACTGATCCCGCTTTGGGTCAGGCAGGCCCAGGTCTTCCTTGGCTCCTTTGCACAGGAAGTTAGCTCAAGCTGATTAGGCAGGCATGAATATGTAGTCTCCACACATTTTTTAGGGAGTAGGTAGATACCTTTGGGGGCGGGAGTGGGGGGCGGGGGGTGGATTTACTGCTGTGGTCCATAGACAACCCAACGTCCACCCAGTAATCCTTCAGGGTTCAGCAGGAAGGGAACTTCTGAGAAAGCACAGCCAACATATCTACAGATATGACAAAATGGGCCTGCTCAGACTCCATTCTCCAGTACTTAAAGCTCCAATTGGTCCACCTGCTCAGGTACTTCCCATGATTTTCAATTAGTCCCCCAGCCGCTCCCCACCCCGCTGCTGATGTGGATCTTATAAACGTGCCTGTGGTTTGGGCCCTTGAGATCCAGTAAGCATGTGCATTGCCAATGCCAACCATGTGCCAGTTCAATTCCAGGTCAGCAAGGAACTAGAGGGGAATGAGGCACTCCCTACTCCTGGCCTGTTAAAAGAAGCCTGCCTCAGGTTGGAAAATCAGATGAATTTAAGGTGACAGTGGCACTTTCAGTAACTTTGCTCGTCTCCATAGAAGTCACACGGGCTAAGTCTTAAACCACAACTAACCTGAAACCTGGCCCTGGGGTCCTCCGAGGACACGAGAGGATCCTGGAAGCTGGCTTTGAGGCCATCATCCACAACCCTTTCTCCCCCAGAAAGTCTGTCATGAGAGTTTCTTATCACCTCTGGGCTCCAGCCAGAAGAGAGAATATTGGGATGGAAAGAGCTCTTTTCAGATGCTCATGACAGAAAACCTTAAGGCATGAACAGTCATGCCTGCTAGATTCAGGACTGGACACACAGAAGCTTTGGAGCTCAGGGTGAGACTCAGGATTTTCCTGTGCCCTGGATTAATCTGTGAAAGAAAAGATCCTTCTCCAAATATCTTAGTAGGGAGCCAACTAAGGCCCCAAACTTCTTCTCTTCCTCCATCCCCATTCCACTGACACATTCCACAGTCAGGAAATGTCTCCCAAAGGTAGCTAAGTACTGATACCAAAAAGCTGATGAGATGGCTGGTGCTAGGTGACAGGAGCCCCCCCCCCCCCACCTCTTTCTATACCATGACACCCATAGGTTCCTCATTTTATAACCCTTGATGATAAGCTTCCTTGCTAGTTTTGGAGAGCTGCTCATTCATGCCCATTCTAAAGGGTCTCAGACTGAGCTGAACAGAAATTATTTGAGGGGTGTGGAAAGTCCTGACTAATTCAGACATGTTGGTCCACGTGGGGTCAGAAATGCCTTTTGGGGGAGCCTAGGTACGTTGCCTTCTATTCTTTGAACCTGAGGAGGAACAGACAGAAGTTCCTTCAAATCCTACTTCTCCCCATCCACACTGTCAAGTCAAAGCTTCCTCTGCTTTCTCAATTGCTTGGTAACACTCTCAAGTGTTGTTAGCCAATTGCAGTCCATTCATTTCCCACATTTCCCACCCCCAGGGTCTATCTGTGCCAGGAGCTACCACTGCTCCGTCAGGGCATGCTCCAGTCCATTCCCTGGATCACACATGCTCCTTTTTGCCTCAGGCCACAGACCCTCCACGCCAGCATTTGTTCAAGATGCCCAGAGTTGCTCCTGAGGAGGCAGCCTTAGCTTCACAAAAAAGGTGGTGAGCTGAGCTATGTAATTGCAACTCTGGGTTGGGTGGCCTCCACCCAACACACTTCATCTAACTTGATGCCCCTGCAAGGCCTCCCCTATACTCAGATGCCAGGAAGCCCTATCTTTTGTCTCAGTGTCCGCCTTCGCCTGCTTGGAGACCCTGTGACCGTGAACAGAGGCTCCCAGGACTGAAGGCGCAGAAGCCCGCAGAGAGAGATCCGACCCACTACCTGCCCAGGGCACAGCCCACCTCCTCTCCCTTTGGGGCTGCGAACCGAGAAGCGTGGGGGCCCCTCTTCTGGCTCTCCAGCTTCCAGATAGACCCACCCGCTCCCCACCCCGCTTCCTATCGCGCCCCATCCCCAGACGCATCTGGTGGTCAGAGCCCGTTTTCCACCTTTAAGGAGCCCGGGGCGGTTCTGCCGCGCGGCGAACCGTTGGCACCGGCTGCTACTCGGCGGCCCGCGCGAGCGGCGGCGGGCGGGGTCGGGTGAGGAGCGGGCTGCCCCCAGGCCCCGCCCCTCCCCCACTTCAACGGCCGGCGGCGCCGCCGCGCTCTGCTGGGTGGGGTTCAGCAGGCCCCGCCCCGCCCTCCGGCCCCGCCCCGCCCCGCGGCCCCGCCCCGCCCTCCGGCCCGCCCTCTCCGCGGCACACTGCACACCCGTCTGCGGCTCTGAGATCCCCTGGGAGCGGGAAGTGGGAATGGGTGTCGCCCCGCCCTCCGGTCCCGACCCGCCCTCCGACCCGACCCGCCCTCCGGCCCGCGCCCTCCGCGGCACACTACACACCCGTCTGCGGCTCTGAGATCCCCTGGGAGCGGGGAGTGGGGATGGGTGCATCCCGACCTCCGCCTCTCCGGCTGTCCGGCCCAGGGTTGAGGACCACCTCGGAGGGCTGTTGACACATCCCTGATTTCACGTATCCTGCCCAGTTGTCGGGCTGAGCGGTCCTCGCTGGCTTCGGAGAGCGCCGCTTTCATGCACTTTCAAACGGGCCTCAAACTGCGCTGATTGAGGCGTAGTCCCGGGAAATTCAGACATCTCAGTGCACCTAGGGTCAGAATCGCCTTCTCGAGGAGACTTACACACGGGGCCTTATTCAGTTCTTTGGGCTCGAGGAGGGACAGCGAGAAATTTGGGGCGCCTTCACGTGCCCCAAACCCTCCCGCTCCTCCCCATCCACGTTGAAGTCAAAGGATCTTCTCTGCTTCCTCAAGAAAAATGGAGGCCTCCGAGTTTCTCCACCAGCACACTCTTCTCCCGAGGAGTGGGGGGGCTGCCTTTCTCGCCATGTTCTATTACAGACATCCTTGGAGAAGGAGCCCCTCCCTCCCTCTCCTCCCTTCTTGTCCACTTAGGTCCCAATTTAGAGGAGACAGAGCAGTGAGATGAAATGAGAGGGGGTGAAAAGTAATTTCCGTTCAGCCTAACAGGAACCTGGACAAAGTGGACTTAATAAACTCAGAGTGGTTGCAACCAACCTCTGCCACACTCCCACCTCTCCACACTCCCAATCAGTCCTTTGAAATAGCTGCAGACCGGTTTTAAAAGGTAGAGTGAATTGGCTGTTTTTTGAGGCATACAAAAAGGTGGGTCTGAAATTATACCATTTGTGTTATACCATTAAAATAGAGAGTTTATAACCGTCCATGTTTTCATTGATGACCCCAATCCATCTACCTGCAGTAACCTCCTCTCTGCCCTCCCACCAAATCCATCTATGACCGTTATTATTCTCACGGCAAGTCAGGGTAAATTGCAAGGGGATGTACCCTGAAAGAGCAAAGACAGGAGGAGAAATCTGTTGTTAACTAGAGCTTGGACTTTAGAGTGGAGGGACTTAACCTTTAAAATGCAGAAGTGTGTTGTGATGGTCTGAAGGGAGATACTGGAAGATACATAAAAAAAGAAAAGGAAAAAAACCAACCCAAGGTGGAGACAAGCTGGAGAACTCCTCTCCAGGCATGCGACAATTAGGTTATAAGGTGGCCCATGTCAGAAGCCAGAGGGGCAGAGCCCACAGAACAGAGGAGGTGCCAGACAAAAAGGAAGGGCAGCTGTCCCTGATGGCAGTAGTGGTGACAGAGGGTGAGCACAGAAGGGCCTGGCTCCCCACTGTGCTCTGCTGTGCTTTGACCTCAGCCATCATGTGTGTGTGTGTGTGTGTGTGTGTGTGTGTGTGTGGTGTGTGAGTGCGTGTGTGTGGTGTGTGCACGTGTGTGTGTGTGAGAGTGTGTGCGTGTGTGTGTGCGGGGTGTGTGTGTGCGCGCGCGTGGGGGGGTGCGTGCGTGTGTGTGTGTGTGGTGTGTGAGTGCGTGTGCAGGGGGTGTGCATGTGTGTGTGCGCGCACGTGTGCATGTGTGCGGGGTGTATGTGTGTGTGTGCCCACGTGTGCACG
>PVJL010003878.1:0-11063 GCA_004026885.1 Lyroderma lyra
TGGGACACAAAAGAAAGATAATTGGATTATGGAAGACAAGGCCCTAGGAAATCTGACCTTTGTTTGCTCTGACTTTAGGCTATTGCTGGAAAGTTAATGATAATAGATGATCTGCTTTTGAAGGAGGTAATGCATATTTTCATTGTTAAACTGCATGTACTCAAACTGCATATATTGGTGATGGGAAATAAACTCGGGGACCGGCCGCATCAGCAATCGTGTGAGTGTGTCTCTTTCTTTAATTCCCGCTCCCCCCTTCAGGTACTGATCGACTTGTGGCGGCTGGTCCGTCATACTGCACCACTGGATCCCATAGCACATCTAACTAAGTAAGTCCTCTTTACTAAGACTGGAAGACTTGGTAGCCTTACTTAATACATAGGGGGAAAAAAACACAAGGAAGGAGCCAAAATGAGGAGACAAAAACATTTCCCAAATAAAAGAACAAAACAAAGCTCCAGAAAAAAAACTAAACAAAATGGAGAAAAGCAATGTACCAGAAACAGAGTTTAAAACACAAGCTATAAAAATGCTCAATGATCTTTAGGATAACTTCAACAAAGAGGTACAAAACATAAAAATAAAGACAGAAACTATAAAGAAGAACCAGTCAAAAATTAAGAATAAAATAATTGAAACTAAGAATACATTAGAGTAAATTGATAGCAGATTAGATGAAGCAGAAGATCAAATCAGCAATTTAGAAGATAAGGTAGCAGAAAACACCAATCAGAACACCAAAATAAATAAATAAGTAAATGAATCTAAAAAATGAGGATGGAGGAAGAATCAAGATGGTGGTAAGAGAAAGACATCCCTGAAACCTCTCCTGGAAATTACAAACTGAACAGCCAAAATCCGACAAGGCAATCCCCAAGTGACACAGACTCAGCTGAGAGATCCACTCACCACAAGAAAACACGTAAAGGTCAGGGAAAGTAAGGCAAATGGCAGGAAAGTGAAGGTAGAAGTGTAGAGGAGGAACTGTGAAAGCCTGGGGCTGACAGAAGAAGAACCAAAGAAGGGGCTGGGGAAGGCATGCAGAAGCGCAGCACCATCCTGGGTGGGCGGAGGAGTGGACAGTTGAAGTTCCCCAAGGGGATGAGATAAAGTGGCGCCCATCCCCCGGGATCGGGTGCATTCCTGACAGAAGCCTGGGCTTGCTCTGCAGTCCCCTTACCCCAACTCCAGTGTGCTCCTGACAGAGGGCCAAGCCTACTCTGTGGCACCAACATCCCCAGTTCTGGTGCACTCCTGACAAAGGGCCAAGTTTGCTTCATAATGTGCAGCCACTTGAGCTTCTGAACACTCCAGATGGAAGGCCAGGCTTGTATTGCAGTGCACACCAGGCATGGCTGGTTACTCTTCAGACTGAGGAGCTGACTGCATTAGAAAACAAAACCCAACCATATGTTGTCTCCAAGAAACACCTCAGCCACAAGGACTAATACAGACTTAGTGTGAAAGGGTAGAAAACAACACTCCAAGCAAACAACATCCAGAGAAAAGCAGGCATAACCATACTTATAGTTGATGAAACAGACTTCACGATAAAAAAGGGACAAAAATGGACATTTCATAATGATAAAAGGGACAGTACAAAAACAAGAAGACGTCATGCTCATCAATATATATGTACCCAACCGGGAAGCACCAAAATTTATAAAGCAACTACTTAAAGATCTAATAGGTGAAACTGACAAAAACACAATGATAATAAGGGACCTGAGCACTCCCTAGACAGTCATGGACAGATCATCCAAAAGGAAAATTAATAAGAAAACATCAGCTCTAAAGAAAAAAGATATCAGCTCTAAATGATACATTACAACAATTGGACGTAATTGACATTTACAGGACACTCCATCTTACAACACTAGACTATACATTCTATTCTAGTGCACATGGATCTTTCTCAAGGATAGACCAGGTGCTGGGACACAAAAATAGCCTCAGGAAATTCAAGAAAATTGAAATCATACAAAGCATATTCTCAGGCCACAAAGCTTTGAAATTTGAGATCAACTGCAAAAGAAAAGCAGAAAAAAACACATATACATGGAGATTTAAAAAAAACCTGTTATTAAAAATGACTGGATCAAAGAAGAAGTAAAAGAAAAGATGAAAAAGTACATAGAAACAAATGGCAATGAAAATACAACGTATCAAAATTATTGGGATGCAGCAAAAGCAGAAATAAGAAAACAATCTATATCATTACATGACTACCTCAAGAAATAAGAAAAAGCATGAGCAAACAACCTAAATTTCATCTTAAAGAATTAGAAAAAGAAGAACAAAAATAGCCCAAAGTCAGCAGAAAGAAAGAAATAATAAAAACGAGAACAGAACTAAATGAAATAGAGAAGAGAAAAACAATAAAGAAAATTAATGCAATGAAGAGCTGGTTCTTTGAAAAAATCTATGACATTGACAAAATCCTTGCTAGGTTTACCAAGGTGCAAAGAGAAAAAACACAAATAACCAAAATTAGAAATGAAAAAAGATAAATTACCACTGATACCACAGAAATACAAAGGATCATAAGAAAATATTATGAAGTACTATATGCCACCAAATTTAACAATCTTGAAGCAATGGACAAGTTTCTAGAAACATATAGTCTACATAGACTGAACAAGGAAGAACTGGCCTATCAAAATAGACCAATCAACAATAAACAAATTTAAACAATCATCCAAAACCTCCCCAAAGACATTATTCCAGGACTAGACCATTTCACCAATGAGTTTTATCAAGTATTCAAAGAGGAACTAGTGCCTAACTCTCCCCAAACCCTTTCAAAAAAATTGAAGAGGCAATACTTCCCAAGTTTTTCCACAAGGCCAACATAAACCTAATACCAAAGCCTGGTAAGGATAACACAAAAAAAGTAAACTATAGACAAATATCTCTGATGAATGCAAATGCAAAAATCCTAAATAAAATAGTAGCAAACAGAATACAACAATGCATTGTAAAGATTATACACCATAATCAAGTAGGATTCATCCTATGAACACAGGGATGGTTCAACATATGCAAATCAATCAATGTGATACACCACATAAACAAACTAAAAGATAAAAATCATACAATCATATTAATTGATGCAGAAAACTCATTTGACAAGATACAACATCCATTTCTGATCAAAACATAATAAAATGGGTATAGAAGGCAAGTACCTCAACATAATAAAGATCATATATCAGAAGACCTCAGTTAATATTATATTGAATGGGGAAAAACTGAAGACTATTCTTCTAAAATCAGGAACAAGACAGGGATGTCCCCTGTTGCCACTGCTATTCAATATAGTACTGGGAGTTCTAGCAAGAGCAATCAGGCAAGAGAAAGGAATAAAAGCATCCTAATTGGGAGAGAAGTTAACCTGTTACTTTTTGAAGATGACATGATCCTTTAAATAGAAAATTCTAAAGGTTCTACCAAAAAAAAAAAAACTATTAGAAATAATAAACAAATACAGTAAATTTGCAGGATATAAAATCAAAGTAGAAAAATTAATTGCACTTTCATATACCAACAGCAAAAGTCCAAAAAAAGAAATGAGACAAAGATTACATTTTGAGATTGCAACAAAAAGAATAAAATACCTAGGAATAAACTTTAAAAAGAAGGCGAATGATTTCTATACTGAAAATTATAAGACACTATTAAAAAAATTGAAGAAGACACAAAAATAGAAAGGTATTCTGTGTTCATGGATTGGAAGAATCAACATAGTTAAAATGCCTATATTACCCAAAGCAATATACAGATTTAACACAATCTCCATCAAAATTCCATAAACATTCTGTCAAGAAATAGATAAAATAATCATCAGATTCCTATGGAACCTCAAAAGATCCTGAATCTCCAAAGCAATGCTACATAGAAAGAATAAGGTTGAAGGCATCACACTCCCTGATTTCAATCTATACTACAAAGCATCAATAATCAAGACAGCTTGGTGTTGGGAGAAAAACAGACACACATACCAATGGAACAGAACTGAAAACCTAGAAATGCACCCACAAATATATGGACATATAATTTTTGACAAAGGAGTGAAAAATATACAATGAATAAAAGGAAACCTCTTTAGTAAATTGTGGTGGGAAAATTGGAAAACCACATGCAAAATAATGAATCTGAAATGCGAAATGTCACTATATACCAAAATTAACTCAAAATGGATTAAATACCTATACATAAGACTCAAAACAATAAATTGTATATAAGAAAACATTAGTACCAAATTTATAGACCTTGTGTTAAAGGAGGACTTTAATAACCTGACCTCAAAAGCATGGGAAGTAAAAGCAAAAATAAATGAATGGGACTATATCAAACTCAAAAGCTTCTGCATAGCAAAAGAAACCATTCAACAAAACAATGAGAGAGCAAACTGAATGGAAGAAAATATTTGCAAACAATGCCTCTGATAAGGAGCTAATATTTAAAATATATAAAGAAGTTGTACAACTCAACAACAAAAAACCCAACAGTCCAATTAAAAAATGGGCAGAGAACCTGAACAGTCACTTTTCCCAGGAAGGCATACAATTGGCTACAGATAGATGAAAAAGATCTGAACTTCACTAGTTATTAGGGAAATGCAAATCAAAATCACAATGAGATACCACTTCACACCTGTAAGAATGGCTATAATCAACAAGACAAGGAATAACAATTGTTGGAGAGGTTGTGGAGAAAAATGAACCATAATAACACTGCTGGTGGAAATGTAAACTGGTATAACCACTATGGAGGTCTGTATGGAGGTTCCTGAAAATATTAAGAATAGAGTTGCCATATGACCTGACAATCCTACTTCTGAGTATCTACCCTCAAAATGTGAAAACCTTAATCGGCAAAGATACATTCACCCCAATGTTCATCGCAGCACTATTAACAGTGACCAAATCATGGAAACAGCCAAAGTGTCCTTTGATAGATGACTGGCTAAAAAAGCTGTGGTACATTTATACAATGGAATATTACTCAGCCATAAGAAAAGACAAAATAGGGCCATTTACGACAACATGGATGCACCTTGAGATGATCATGCAAAGTGAAATAAGTTGGACCAAAAAAAACCAAAACAAGAACCATATGATTTTACTTATTTGTGGAACACAAAGTTGAAAGCAACAGAGAAACAAAAACTCTTACGCACAATTAATAGTTTAGTGGTTAGTAGTTTTCTGAAGGTTTGGGGGAGGGGTTGTGAAAGGAGAGAAGGTGAGTCAGATATATGGCTATGGAAGGAGAACTGATTCTGGGTGATGAAAAAAAAACACATCACATAGATGATGTATTGTAGAATTGTGCACATGGAACCCATGTAATTTTTGCTAATCAATGTCAGCCCAACAAACCTAACAATAAAAAGAAAAAAATAAAGAACAAATTAAACAAACAAGCAAAAGAAAAACAAACTCCTAGATACAAAGAATATTTTGAAGGTTGCCATATGGGTGAGAGGTTGTGTGTGAGGGATGTGTATGTGATAAAAACAGGACATAAATTGAGAAGTACATATTAATTCTTATACAGTAGTTATGAGGATGTGT
Source organism: Lyroderma lyra (assembly GCA_004026885.1). Lineage (NCBI taxonomy): Eukaryota > Metazoa > Chordata > Mammalia > Chiroptera > Megadermatidae > Lyroderma > Lyroderma lyra. Next base: position 5,580 of record PVJL010003878.1, read on the forward strand.
ATAGCATAAGAAATATAGTCAATAATATTGTAATAACTATGTATGATGTCAGATGGGTCTTAGATTTTTGGGGTTGATAGATGAGAAAGGTGTTAGGGGGCAGGGTGAAAAATATAAATGGATTAAGTGTAAATTCATAGTTATAAAATAGATATGCAGAAGTAAGTAAAACACAGGCATGTAGTCAATGATATAGTAATAGCTATGCATAGTGCCAGGTGGGTACTAGTTTAGTCAGGGAGATTACTTCTTAAATTATATAAATGTTTAATCAGTATGTTATACACTTAAAATTAATATAAAATATTATATATTTTAATATAATATAATTTGAAAATTAACTAGAAATGAAAAAAAATTATAAAAGGTGGTAAAAAGGTGAATGGGAATTAGAAGTTCAAATCTTTAGGTATCAAACAAATAAGTTATGAGGATGTGATGTAAATCATAGAAAATATAGTCAATCATATTTTGATCGTGTGGTACAGTGTCAGATTGTTGGTGGACTTATCATGGTGATCATTTCTTTAGGTATATAAATGTTGAATAACTATGGTGTATACCTGAAACTAATATAATATTGTATGTTAGCTACATTTTAATTAAAACTTAGAGAAAGAAAGAAGAAAATTTAATTGATTAAAAAAAGCTGAAAATCTTTCTATCATGGGGAGAGACAGACATCTAGCTCTAGGGAGCACAGACAGTTCTAAATAAGATAAACCTAAAAGACCTTCACCAAGATATATCATAATTAAAATGATAAAAATTAAAGATAAAGAAAGAATCTTAAAAGCAGCAAGATAAAAACAACTTGTCACATATAAAGATAATCTGATAAGGTTATGAACAGATTTTTTTCCAAGAAAATTTTAAGACCTGAAGGAAGTGTCATGACATACTCAAAGAGCTGAAATAAAAACCAAAGCCAAAAACAAAAATACCTTACATAGAAGAATTTGCGATCTGACAAGTTTATCATTCTAAATAGAAGGCGCGATTAAGAGTTTTCAAGATAAATAGAAGGCAAAGGAGTTCATTACCACTCACTTGGCCTTCCAAGATATGTTAAAGGGACTTTTAAAAGTTGGAACAAAGAGCACTAATTAATAATACAGTGAAACAGTTACTTACAAAGCAAATATGAAGGTTTAAAGACACAAGTAGGTGACAAAGCAGCATGAAAGTGTGAGGGGCTCTCCAGGTCTATCTTCTTTAAGTTACAAGTTGAACAACTATAATCAACAAAAGATTGCCTGCTCAACACAGAAACAGGTCTGAGAGATCCATGCATTGAGACATCTGAAGGTGAACATATTTGAGCAAACAGAGCAGAGATGAGTGGGGAGGAGGAAAGGACAAAGACAGAAGAAGCATACAGTCCAGTTCTCACTATAGCTTTTGTGTAAGTGATTACCAGTGAATTGCCTGGGTACAAACCACACTGGACAAACAAGAGGGGCAGAGAGAGCCATTGAGCATGGGTGGCTGGAACACATTGAAGATGGACCAAAGATTGGGGCAAAACATCAATGTGGAATCTTAGCATGCCATAGCCTACAAGCATTAGACAATGGATTCTGCAAATGTCCTCCCCATCTTCTTATGGCCTGTCTGGAAGTAAAATCCTCACTTGGTAGAACACAAAAGAGGTGAAAGAAACTTCTCAGCCTAAGTGGTCTGTATTAATTGTGGCTAAACCCACTGAAGAGAACAGAGTCACAGATGTGCAAACCCATTTTCTCCATCCACCTCTCTTTAACCCATTGTAGCATGGCCTAGTAGAGACAGCTGGGTCAACTTAGTGTGGCTCTGCCAGTGGCTTCTGGCTAAAGAAAGGTGGTGCCGGGAATACGTAGCAGACCCATAATTCTCCACTTTCAATCAATTAAAGTGTTGCCCCAATATCCATGTGACCAGGTTTTAAAGAAGGCTACCACTTCCTCCAGGAATATGGGGTGCTTTTCACGGCCAACGCAATACTGGCCCACTGAGATTCTGAAAGTTCTAGTAATGCAGCCACAATTTATTAGAAAACAAAATAAAAACCTCTACACATTAACCTGCTAAACACTGTAGTGTCAAATAAATTAAAAATAATTGTTCTCACAAAGGTCCAGGCAGAACACAATGAATGACCAAGATAAGGAAGTAATTCAAAAAGAAAATGAAAAGAAAATCTGAAAATGAACTTAAAGTTATGAAAGACTGTGATTTGAATGACAGAGAATTCAAGACTACAGTTATAGTAACACAAAAGATACAAGAAATCTTAGAAAAGCAATTTAATGTGCTCATATCTAAAATCAACAAAAAATAAGTACTTCACCAAATAAGTTAGAACTATAAAAAAAAAAAAGCAAAAATTCTGAAGCTGAAAAACTCAATAAATGAGATGAAGACTGAAGTGGCATGCTTAGGAATTAGAGTAGAGCAGATGGAGGAAATAATTAGTAATATAAAAGAGAAATCAAGACTCAGATTAAATAAAAGAGAGAATCGGGGGTAAAATGAATAATAAAAATAACTCTGAGAACTGCCTGACTTAATTAGAAAAAGTAATGTATAAATAATGGGTATACCAGAAGAAGAGCAGGAGAAGGGAATAGATGAAAATGGAAGTGACTCTGGGTGGTGAGGACACAATGCAACACATAGACAATGTATTGTAGAATTGTACACTTGAAACCTATGTAATTTTTACTAGGCAATGTCACCCCAATAAATTTAACAGTAAAAAAATGTTTTGGGAGAGGCAACAAAATGGCAGTGTGAGAGAGACCTCTAAAAACTCCTTTGGAGATTACAAATAAGAAAACACCTATACCTCAACCAAGGACACTTTACACAATGCATGGTCACAATTTAAAAAACCCACTTGTTGCATTAAGATGTGTACACATGGGCAGAGGGTTAAACAAAAGAGAAATGAAAAGAGTGGGGATGTGGTCTCTGCTTGGTACTCTACCACTTGGGGAAGGAGGAGGAAAAAGGCAGCAGTAGAGTGCTCCAGGCTTCACTTGGTCCATGGAACAGAGGAAAGGGGGCCCACAAGTGTGGGGATGATATACTACACCCACCTCGCTTTGGCCCCAGGAAGTGCACACTGGTCCACAAAGTGCAATGGCTGGACTTCACTCTGGTTCCCAGAGGAGGAGGAGCAACAGGGCAGTGAGGAGCCACAGCGAGAACACTCTGGCCAGGAAGAAAAAGATGGGGTGCTGTATGCACACATTTCTCAGCTCACAACCAGGACAGTTTGAAACACCAGCACACAGGACTGACCCCGAGGCTCAGGGCAGAATTTGCACATAGGGTTAACTGAGAACAGAAAGGTGCAATCACGCCCAAACTCCCTGTATAACCCCTGGAGCCACAGGAAGAAAACAAAGCCACAATGCCTCTCTGGCACAGATCTCTGCCTGCCCAGTATCAGCCATGAGCACCAATGAAACTGTAGCTGGTAGGATCCAGAGAGGTTGCAAATATGACAAACCAGAGAATTAAAGAGATGGGAACAGATGACCCATCAGAAACAGAGCTAAAAGCAACAATTATAAAAATTCTTAAGGAACTGAATTATAATTTCAACAGAGAGATAGCAAGCATTAAATAAGAATTACAAACCATTATAAAGGACCAGGCAGAGATAATGACTACATTAACTGAAATGAAGAACAGAATAAAACTCACCAAACTAGATAAAATAGAAGTGCACAGCAGAGATTTGCAGGAAAAGCCAGCAGAAAACACCCATTTGTAACAGATACATGTGAGAATCCAGAAAAATGAGGATGGTTTGAGATTCCTCTGGGACAATTTTAAGTGGAGGAATATCAGAAGCACGGGTGTACCAGAAGGGACAGAGGAAAAGCAAGGAATCAAGAAATTATGTGATGAAATAATGATTGAAAAATTTCCTAGGCTGGAGAAGAAAATAGACATACAAGTCCAGGATGCACATAGAATCCCGAACAAGATGATCCCAAAAAAGAATACACCAAGACACATTATACTTAAAATGGCAAATGTTAAAGAAAAAGAGAAAATTCTAAAAAAAGCAAGAGAAATGCAAGTAGTTACTTATAAAGAAACACCTATTGATTCTCAGCTAATTTCTCATCAGAAACTTTACAGGCTAAAAGGGGTTGGCAGAAAATATTCAACACGATGAAAACCAAGGATCTACAACCAAGAATAATGTATTCAGCAAGGCTACCATTCAAAATTGAAGTATAGATAAAGAGCTTCTCAGATAAAAAAAAGTTAAAGAAACACATCACCATCAAACTGGTACTACAAAGAATGTTAGAGGGATTCCTTTAAGATGGGAGGAGGGATGAGAGAGTGGGTAAAATAAGGGAAAGGGATGGAGAAATTTAGTTGGATTGTTGACATGAAATTGAAAGCAACAAAGAAACAAAACTCATGGACACACTCAATAATTTAGTAGTTACCTAAGGGTAAAAGAGGAGGGGTGTGGAGGAGAAGAGACAAGGCCACAAATATATGGTGATAAAAAGAGAAGTGACTCTGGGTGATGAATACATAATACAACACATAGAAGATGCAATGCAGAATTGTACACCTGGAACCTATATAATTTTAACTAATCAATGTAACTCTTATAAATTTTAAAATGTTGGAAAAAATGCTTCAATGGTTGCACTTTCTGCCTTTATTTATTTTTTTATTGTGACTTTAAATTTTTTTATAGTCTTGACTCAGCAACAAAATGGCAACTTGAGAGGAACCTCTGAAAAACTTCTCTCAAGATTACACCTAATAAAACACCTATACCTCAACCAAGAATACTTTACACAACACACAATCACAGCTAAGAAACTCACTTATCGCATTAAGGTACCTGCAGGTAGGCAGCGGGTTAAACAATGGAAAAATAAAAGGGGAAGAATGGAGATGCAGCCACTTGTGTGGCCCTGCTTGGAACTCTACTGCTAAGGAAGGGAGGAGGAAGAAAGTGGTGGGAGAGTGCTCTGGACCTCACTTGGTCCATGTGACAGAGGAAAGGAGGCCCAGAGGCAGAGGAGTGAGATACCCCTACCACCTCATTTTGCCCCTGAGGAGGTGCAGACTGGTACAGAAAACACAGCAGCAGGACTGCACTCCAGTTTTCAGAGGGGAGGGAGCGACTGGGTGGTGAGGAGCCACAGCATGTATGTACAAGCTGGGAAGGAGAATGAGAGAGGAAGTTCCATAAGCATTTCTTAGCCCACAACTAGCAAGGTCTAAAAGACGAGCATATAGGACAGCTGAGGCTCAGGGCAGAATCCACACGTAGGGCAACCTCAGAACAGAAAGGTGCAATCACGCCCAAACTCCCCGCACAACTCCAGGAGCCACAGGAAGAAAACAAAGCCACAAATACCCCTTCCTCACAGACCTCTGCCCACCCAGTATCAGCAGCAAACACTAAAGAAACTGCAGCAGCGAGAGTCCAGTAAGACTGCTAAAATGTGGAGT